>BGPR01002051.1:0-69212 GCA_013235015.1 Araneus ventricosus
TAAAAAAAAACTAAAAAGAATGTTGGACATTGAAACCTCTCATTGACTTGTGGTCTGGATTACACTTTAAAAAGTTATTTCAAAGATATATATATATATGTGAAGGAGGAGTCCAGAATTTTGAGCAGCTTTCTGCTTTTTCTCCAATATATCAGTAGTTTAACTTAAAACAAAGATTTAACTCTGCACTCTGTTTTTACAGACTATTCCAATCAAAACAATCCAAATCAGAAGAGAAGGAAGTAAAGTTAACTAGGGTATTTATTTGACAGTGCTGAACCAGATTTATTGAGTATTCGAAATAAGAACAGAATGATTTATATATATATATATATATATATATATATATATATATATATATACACATACATACACAGGGTGAATTTATCTTCTAAAAGAAACAAAAACGTGAGATATGCATAGATTAAAATGCAAGTAATAAACAGATTATCACTGTGAGTATAGTTAATCAGCTTGCTTAAGCAAGATAAACAGGATGTTCAGAAATGTCGTTTACATACTTTGAGGGTAGGCCAAGCATATAAAGATATCAACTTTGCAGTAGAACATAGCATCATAAATGCAATGAGAGAGAAGGGGTCTCTTTATCAGTAACTTAAGTAAAAGAAAGGCAACACTAGATAAGATGTACAACACAGATTTTAATGGAATAAAAATTTACAATAACACAATGATCCTTTTGCATGAATAACAACAAGCAAAATGCGTATTGTTTCAGACTGCAAGTCCTTTGAACACTTACTTTAAGTACTTCAAAGATTTGTTGTTGATACTGCACCCTACTTGCCATTATCATGTCTATCCTGCTATGTAGCATTTTAATGTTAATATTCATGGAGTTGAGTTGTTTTGCTATTGTAAATTTCTATTCCATTAAACCTGTATTGTAGATTTTATCCAACAGTATATCCTTTTCTTTTACTAAATTCACTGACAAAGAGCCGTCTGTAATAGCCCCAATTTGTGTTTCAAACCTTATGTTCTATTGCAAAATGATTTCTGTATGTCTGACCAACCTTTAAAGTTTGTAAATGACCTTTTAGGACACTGTAATGTGTGTTAATGGCATTTAAGAATGTAGTCATTTACTTGTTCATATACGCTATTTGTTGTATGATGAATCAATCAATCATAAATTTAAAGTTTTGATAGGAAAACAGGAGCTCAAATATGCAACTATCGCATCAATGGATCTAGGCACCAGCCTTAGTTAATAAATGCAAGAAAATGTGTAATTACGTAGTTCAGATGTTAAAGAATATATTGAATTATATAATCATAATAAAAGTTGTATCAAATGAAAAATAAAAATTTAAATAACTAAATATTGAAGTGAATAGTGTGTAAAACTGCATTTACACAGAGTGTTGCAGACAAATGTCTGTATCTTGATATATGTCTGTAGGAAATATATCAATGACTTTTTGTTACAAACAAAATACTAGTAGGTTCTAGTAACTTCTATCATCAACACAAAGAGATGAGCTCTCTTCTCCTTCATTTGTCAAACATATAGAGAATTTATGATGGAGAAGTGTTTTTTTGATTTCGATCAAAAATGGGGTGCATGGGCAGGCAACCTTTGATGACATATCTAGACGTTATAACCTTTCAATTAAAAAAAATTGTCGAAATCCGTCAGGTGATTGTTGCTGGTGAACTGTCCAAATAGAGAGTGTACAGTGGGAAAGAGTTTTTTTGATTTTGTTCGAAATGGGGGATGGTGGGGGGCAGGCGACCCTTGATAACATATCTAGACATCATAAGCTTTCATGTGAAACAAAAATTGTCAAAATTGTTCGGATGATTGAGGCTGGCAGACTCTGTGAAGAATTTTTTACCAGATTATTTAAAATATATAGATAATGTAATTCGAATTTTAAAAGTTTAACGGCGTTGGCTCCCTTTTGTGCTAATCAATTACTATGTTAGATTTGGTCCTGATAAATGAAACGGTCTTTGCGTACATAAAGGACAACAAAAAAGGCACGAACATACATACTAAAAAAATTGCTCTTTTAGATATATATGTATTAAAATGTAACAAGCTATATAAGAGGTGATCATATAATAGAATAAAGTGCTGTCAGCACTGGTATCCAATGACTTTTTTTATTGTTGAGATATTCTGTAGTGAATAGTTTTCCGACAACTTTTAATCAGTTTTTCACGGGGAATAATTTTGATTTTTAAGAACTTAACACATTAAAACAATATTAATGTAGGAATACGGGTTGCATGGGAAATAATCCGGCTTGAGCAACCACTTTTGTAGGATTGGGGGGGGGGGTTAAAAACTCGACGATGTGCTAGGGGTATGAATTTAGAGAAAGAATGCTCGGTTAAATAACTAATTTACTTTATTACACATTAACAGAATATTTACATATAGTTACAAAGAAATGATTAAATACAGGTGAAAGTTTAAGGTAAGACTTTTATGCCATTTAATAATAGTTATTACCAGACTTAAACCCAGAGTGGGAACAAAGGGGAAAAAAGGCCATGGGCCACGCCCTAAGGCAGAAACACTTACTGCACGAGAGAACTTACCACCTTCTCTATCGAAACCGTGAATCCCTCTGAATGAACCCATGGAAGTTCCTTCGCATTCTCATGAGAAAAACTTGTGGCATACACTCATTGATTCGTGCTTCCATCTACCGTTACGGTTGCTTACTAAATGGGCTTAATTACTTTTCTACAATAGGCCAAGCCTGACGTATCGGTGACCTGGCTGACAACTATACAGCACAGTAACTTTTACTTGAGTTATTAATCAAAATTAAACTTTAAAACATTTCTTTATTGCATATCGAACCCAAAGAGAATCAAGAAAAAACAACCCGTCAAAATTGAATAGCTTAGCTTAAAGAGAGATAAAACTTTACTCTGTTCTCATGATTTAGATTTAATCAGACTTTCATTTAGAATAATACTCATTGGAATAAAACTTAGGATATAATACTTTGCGAAATAAATTATGGAACATGAGAGATACTTTTTATCATCAGTCATAGCAAAATTGTGAAAGACATGGTAATTGTTGTCCTTAATCATAACAATCTGAGGAAAAGTTATGAGAATTCAAACTTGGTGAGCTTACTTAATTATTCATTATGCATGGTACTAGGCAAAAAGCTTTTGCTGACGTTGTGCAATCAGTTTCGAAATAGACTAATCAAGGTCAAAATGCAGACAAACATCACTTATTTTGCTTTGCGAAGATCAATTATGAAATAACTTTTGAACAGTATGAAATATTTCTTATACAAAAAAGCATTTATAAAATCAATGATAATTTCAAGATTAAAACCAAGAATAAATACTCGAAATAGTATAACACCAATGCACAAATAATGAAAATCTGTATCAAAATAATAAAACACTTCAAATTAGAGTTTCATGATAAATTGAGAATTCTTGCGATGTTCATTTAAACATTTTTAACTGCATCTTTAGAGAATCAGGGTTTTTGAAATAAAGTGTACTTATTGGATTTCTTTCAGGTCGGGTTCTTGATTTATCACATGCTAAAATAAACATTATAAAAACACTTCAGCTTTTCACACATAAAGCAATTTTTGATTGCTGTCGCAAACGACGTCACACTTTTGAACATAGTGGTAAGGACCACTTTCTTCGTTGATAGATTTTCGGAGAAAATTGGCATATTCACTCGATGGTGATCTTTTCGCAGCAAATGCAGAAACACTGAGGGGATTTGTTGTTGCTGATTTGAGATGATGAGCTGAGATTCATATTACTTTACACATAGAGGTGACAGGGCGTTACTAGCTGGAATGTGTGTGCACTGTGTTCTACTGACAATTTCTGGAACAGGCTCCAATGACTGGAACGTTGGCGATTCGGCTCCTGGAGTAGTTACTGGATTCTATCGAAACTCGGCTCCTGGACAGGATTACTGGATTTGACGAGCATAAAGTCGGAGAGCCGTAGGAAGGTGATTGGACATCAGAAAGGACGGGCAAGTAGATTCCATCTCACTCTTGAGCAGGTACACAGAGACGAGACATCATTTGTCGTGAAGTTGTCACGGCAGCATTTTTCTGTCGTGATTTTACCGTTAACTCTTACAATTTAAATTACAAGAAAAAGTAGATTACTTGTAAATCCAAGAATTACAGATTTTAACACTCAAGTTAAACAAAATTATTCTCAAATAATACTCCTAAAGGCATTCGGCAAAGTTATCAAAATATTAAGGAAATCAATTCGTTAAGAGGTTATTACAAAATATAAGTTGGTAGGGTGCGTTGTGTATTTTTAAGCAATAACCCAAAGGATCTTAATTTTACCAAACGGCCCAGATTTGTTCGGATGTGACACACTTGTGAATTAACAACAGAGTCAGCATTTGTTAATAAAAATATGAATTTATTAAACAAATATGGATTCATTAAACAATCCAGCTACTGCACACTTTTATGAAAATTGTTAACCTTCAAAATTATTGCACACATTACCAAATAATTAATTTTGTACGTTTTGACACCACTTTAAGAAATTCTCTAGCTTCAAAATTATTGCACACAATAACTAAATGTTTTTACACGTTATAAGAAATTGTCAATTTCTTTCAATTATTGCACACTATATGTAATAATTAATCAAATATGTTTTACACACTTTAAAAAAAAATCTCAAAATTCAAAATTATTGCACACATTTCGAATTAATTAAACTAGTATGTTTTTTTACACATTTTGAAGAAATTGTTAAACCTTAAAATTATTACACACTATACGAAATAATTAATCTAGTATGTTTTTACACATTTTTAGAAATTGTCATACTTCCGACTAAACAAGAAAACGGTGGGCGCCCATACCACAAATCAATTGACACAGTAAAAACAATACAAGCATGATTCAACCGAGACATGAGGCGCATTCCTCCCCTTTTGTGTCCATTCCTAAATTTATTTAATTATCTTATCATTACCCCTTTCTCTTATTTCTTATCTTAAGCAAAGGCTTACATTAACAAGTTACCGGACCGTCATTAATTACATACATCTGTAATACACGTCTCACACCCCAAATTGAACTGTCCACACATTACACAACACTAACAAATAGAAAAAAACAAGTTAAAACACATGTCATCATACGATAATTCTGGATTACATATTTATCTTGCAAATATCAAGATATTCAAAACATATCACCTACAATCTTTCCTTCACTCTCTCTCAAAATAAAAAGATTTAAACGTTAACTTTTACACCCCACCCCCAAGAACATTTCCCATTAGTTCAATGTTTCTTGCGGCCACTTCAATTCTTGGAGCACTTAAGAGTTCAAATAAGAAAAATGCATAGTTCATGCGCTAAATTTTTTTCTTCTTCTATCTTGTCTTTAGAAACAAAAAGGAAAGAAAACATGCAACAAAAGACTTCTCTTTCAGGTTGGCTGACCCCGTCATGGCCCCTCATCTCTCGGCATCTTTCATCAGATCAGGTTTCCGATCGTCAGTAGGCCTAGCATGCCCGAAAATTGGTCACGCGTCTGGAGTGAGATCCTGATAGCTCAACCTGGATTGTAGTGGCCGCTTGCCAAAATATGGAGATGGTCTAGGAAATACTGTTCTCTCACGCTTCCATCATTCCTCAGTCCCTGGCCTCACTCTGGCATTTGTTAAGGAAAAGTCACCTCCGATGTTTGCAGATTGTCATCTCTCCTTCATTCTTTCGAAAAAAACATGGCAGCCGCAATGGCAATCTGCCGAGAGAGGTCAAAAAGACCCAGACGTCCGGTGGGACGAAACATCAAATTGCAGGAACCCCAAAAAAAGCCTCGATCTTTCCCGCACGCTCCCTTAAGTAGGGAGGTCAAGCAACGTCATGATGACGAAATCGCTTGACCCCTGATTGGACAAGAGTCCAGCACTGTCCGAAAAGAAGCACAACGTCATGATTCTCGCCCCCTCACCAAAGTTAGCCATCATGGACAGCCTCAAGGACCGGATTTGAAAACAAGTCAGCGTCCCTCTAAGTGCCAAATCGCGACATAACTCACTCATGCTATTGCTTTGACGAAAACGAGAGAATTTAAAAAAGGAAAAAGACCCAGTTACAGAACGCTTTAAATTAAAAAAAAAACCCATTTTGAACACATAAATGTACATAAAAACCAATTTAAAACACATATGCTTGTGCTGTAAGTTACATATAAAATAAATTTCAATTGAAACTCAATAAAATCCTCAACTAAAAATGTATAAAACCCTTTCATTGACATATGAACATAAGGCATAAAAGAATAAAAACATGAAAATTCAAAAAAGGAATTAAGCAACTAAAAATAAACTCATTTCAAGTACTTATTAGTTGTACTGATATTTTACAACAAAAAGGGTAATTCATTTGACACTCCATTAAAAAAAAACACACACACACTAAAAATATAAAGCCAATTCATTTGACATATGAATCAGAGAAAAATAAAAACTAGTCATGTCATTTTCAAAAGTTCTTTTTAAAACCCACCCAATAAAGTCCATGTAAAAATTTGAAAGTTCTCTTCACATACATACTTTCCATATGATATAGTAAAACAATTGAACAATGCCTCTGAGTGGATTTAGAGCGAGCAAATTAAAAAAATAAAGATTGACATACCAATGACTTGTAGTGATTTCTTTTTGTAATTAAAAAAATATAAGTTGTAATTTACAAACCATATCCCTAAAAATTAGCATCGCTACACATTCAGGACTCCTGTGTTGACTTTTTCGGGGGACAGCTGGTAGCAGCTTCGTTGATATTCTGTAGGATGAGCAATTATTCGATAATACAGCTGCGAGAGGAATTGGGAGTTTTGGTTTCGATTCGCTGGCGGTGTCAATGAAGAGGTGTTATTAAGTGTCTGGTATTTTGTTTAAACTTTAATTTTAGTTTGGCATAAATTAAGAATTCGAAAATTCAAGTAAAAGTTTCCCGATGAATAATTCAGATCCATCCCGTTAAGTAAATCAATTCCGTTGAATAATTCAATCCAGGCCAGAGCGCCCACTTTTGTAGCAAGACAGGTTGCATGGGAAATAATCCGGCTTGAGCAACCACTTTTGTAGGATTGGGGGGGGGGGTTAAAAACTCGACGATGTGCTAGGGGTATGAATTTAGAGAAAGAATGCTCGGTTAAATAACTAATTTACTTTATTACACATTAACAGAATATTTACATATAGTTACAAAGAAACGATTAAAGGTGAAAGTTTAAGGTAAGAGTTTTATGCCATTTAATGATAGTTATTACCAGACTTAAACCCAGAGTGGGAGCAAAGGGGGAAAAAGGCCATGGGCCGCATCCTAAGGCGGAAACACCTTCCGCGCGAGAGAACTTACCACCTTCTCTGATGAAACTGTGAATCCCTCTGAATGGACCCATGGAAGTTCCTTCGCATTCTCGTGAGAAAAATTTGCGGCATACACTCATTGATTCGTGCTGACATCTACCATTACAGTTGCTTACTAAATGGGCTTAATTACTTTCCTACATTAATTATATTTCATAAATGTTTAAAATAGTATGGTCATGTTTATATTGCATGTAGGAAATATTTTTTCTGCCTAACTAAAAGTAATTCGACTAAGTAACTTGTGTATATAATTGGGAAATAGTAAACATTTCAAAAATATTTTAGAACAGTATTTCTTGCTTAAATATTTTTAAGGAAGGAAGTAAAATCAATATTAGTAGGCATGCTCAAATATGTTTGTTTTATTTATGTTCAATTGTACCCATCAAACTGCAGGTAAGCAATAAAGTCAAACTTGTGGGGAGAGGGAATGAAGGTCTGCATGAGGGCCCCTGTGGTGCAAGTGTGCTAAGCGAGTAGTGAGGGAATGTTCACAATACTAAAAAAGCTCTGCAACTTTTGTGGATGAGAAATGTTGCAGTCCCTTGATCTTTACTGACTCTTGGCAGAAAACAAAATTTCTGTTGCAGACACAAGATGTTTACAACAAAATGAGTGCTTTTTTTTCAAAATGTTGTAGACATAAGTCATCAACATGTGTTTACAACTCCACTGTAAACTCGCCTTAAGGATATATCTAGAAAAAACATACTTTCCTTGCCATTTCTTTTTTCACACTGCCATATCTTTCATTTGTTTATAAAAATAAACTAGATCTCTTACTTATTATATTATACTTATTATAATTTGCAAATTTCAGACTTCTAAAAGTCAAAATAAAGTTCAGACTTCCAATATGATACTTATCCTAAAATAAATGAATAGTGACATTCCCAAAAAAAACTGCAGTTAACCAGTGTAAAGATTACATTAACCCAACAAGCTTGCTGATGCTAAGATATGATTATGCTTGCTGATGATAGTTTGAGCATTAAAATACTTTAACCGTTAACCAAGAATAGTTAAAGAAAATAGAAGAGCCCATTTTAAAATTTGCTTAAAATAAAGGCAATCAAATATGCTTATTTCATCAGGAGAAAGAAATCAGAGAAAGGGATTAAAAATGGCATTTTATATGTAGAACTGTGAATAGCAGAAAAGCTACTGTTTCTTTTAGAACTTATTTAAACAATGAGGACAAAAGAGAAAGTTAATAAATGTTAAGATAAAATTGTGAATTATATAGAAATTTGCTTACAAAACTATTTTATTTTTACACTAAACTCGCTTCTTTGACACACAAAAAAAGCCATTGTCCTATAAATTATGTTCATGAATTTCTACAAGTTACCTTAGTTTAATAGATCTTATATTTTAGCTGACGGAAATTTATTTTACTTTTCCTTTTTTGTTGTCATATTTTGTTATTTTTTGTTGAATAATGACACACATTTGATTTTTTTTAAATCGATTTTAATTTCCATAGTTATTTTTTTATTGATTGTCCATGCTTGCTAAATTTTCAATGGATCCCAGATTTTATCCTGTTGAATTTTTATGTTTTAGGTTTCCACTATGCTGAAAATCACATTGCAGATTTGTTAGAGCAATTACAATCTCAAATTTTCGCCAGGAAAAGTAAAAATGTAGACATTTTGCATCTTTCTTCTGAGGTATTTCTTGCATTTTGTCTTATTTTGCTTTCATCTTATCTGTACATCGTTAAAATGTTATTGTTCTAAATTTAAATTGTTATAATATTTATTAACTACCCATTCATTCAAAATCTTTTAACTGATTTTTTGAAAGAAAAATCTTTAAAATCATTTGAAACTAATTTAAAACAGTTCTGATTATGTTATAGGTAGTGTATGGGCATTTTAGATATGCATCTAATGTATTAATTCCATTTTTAAAAACGTTATCAGGTGATCATAATTTTTTTTTTCATTCCTTGGTTTCCTATTAATTTTTAGTACTATAAGCTGCATATAGTTTAGTACTACAAGTTGTCAACTATGGAACTTATAGCAATAAACTAACTGGAAGTAATTAAATGAATTAGATGTTTTATAACACTAAAAGGTTTAGTGTTATAAAACATTTCTTCATTTAGTTGTTCTACAGTGGAAAAACCAATACAATAAAACAAACTGATCAAGAGAAAAATCGTTTTTATGGCTGATGAAAAAAATATTAATAGTTCTCTAAGAGCCATGTTGTCACATTTTAGTGTTTCTTTTTGATTTTTTAGCTACTTAAATAATTACCTTCAGTTCTGCTATATAAAATTATTTCTGATTTTAGGAATCTGCGATAATAAGAAAACATTTTTGTATCGATAATCATGATTTGAGGGGATGATTTCACAGTATTATCACTAAAGAAGAGAAGGGGAAAAAAGATTCACAGAATAGTAATATTATATTGGTCTTGGAAGAGATCAGTATAACATTCACCTCATTTGTTCTGAAATTCCTATCAGTTTCTCAAAGCTGTTCTTAGATTTTACTTTGTTACCAATCTATTTGAAAAGTGTAATATTCAAATTGTTATAATTCTGTGTTTATGAAATACATTTTAGAATTTTGATGTGAAATAATGTAAAGAATTATTTATTTCTTATTTAATTTTTCTTTAAAAATGTTTGGGTAGAGTTCTTTTTATGCCCTGCTTACTCTGTACATTTTCACGTGATGCTAATGTAACAGCATCAAGCATTAGGGTTGATTATAAAATAATATAGTTTTGAGAGGAAATAAAAATTAAACTATTTCATGAAATCTTTTTGATATGTAATTTATTTTATTATTTAACTTCTATTTGAAATAGCTATTTGTCTTGAATTGCTGATAGTTAATTGTATTCATGAGTCAATCCAGGCGAAAATTGGAGCCGTTTTGCAGCCCCTTCAGAAAATTCAAATTCATAAAAACGGCCCCTTTTTTTAATCTGACTTCTTTTTTAAAAGTTTTTGAATGAGGCATTGCTCAAAATATATATACAAGTTTTTTTCAGTATTATATCAAGTTACTGCATATATTTGGTTCAATGAAACACTTTTGATATTAAACATAAAATATAGAAATATGACTGCTAAAATTGAAGGTTTTACATGATACATTTTTTTTTACAAAAATATTTTTCTTTTTCACAAAAAAAATTTTTTTTTTCCAGACACATATTTTTATTTTTCACAAAAATAATTTTTTTCCAGACACATATTTTTATTTTTCACAAAAATGGGCCCCTAAAAAAAATAAAACTTGCATCGACTCCTGTTGTATTGTAATTATAAATCATGCATTTCATTTGTTGATTGTTTTCTCACATACTTGCCTAACGGAAAGAATTATTCAAATTTTTTATCTTTTGCAGTAAAGCACCGTTTATACGTCTTTCAAGGGATTGACATGAAACGACATATAAATGTCCTCGCGTCAGGTTTCTTTGTTCAATTGAGTGAACATGTTAGGGATAAGAGAATAATAATGTCTTGCTATTTAAGTTTTAGTGAGGAAACAAGTGGATTTAAGAACATTCTAATTTCTAAAATGGAGATATTTGCAGGTACAAGACTTTAAATTGGATTGAGTGCAAGTGAAAATGTCATGTGATTATGATTATTCTGGTCATAATGTAACTGTAGTCAGCTCAGCTTGTATGTGTCTTATCCCCTTTCACAAAAGTTTAAATTGTAGAAACTATTCTGAAAAATAAAAGTGAATTATGCCCTAAATTTATTTCCTGCTGAATTCTTTATTTGGATTTCTAAAAAAAGTTTCCTGCATACCTAAGAAAATTAGAAGTAATATTTTGCTATCCACATAGTATAATGACGATTATATTGATGATTCTTTTCTGAAAAATGTAGAAAACATGTAAGAAAAATACTTTTCCTATGTGCTTTTTATGCAGAAGGAATTGGTAAAACGGTACAAGTGCTTGAATAATGGGGGAGACTATGTTGAAAAATAGAGGAGAGTTGTACCTTTGATATGTAAATAAATTTTTTTTCCTCTGTGCTGGTTTGTTTTTTACAGTGATTCGGAGGTTACTTTCCGAATTGCCCTCGTATATTCATTAAGAATTATTTCCTTGAAGTGAAATTTACACATTATGCAAAAATAGTAATAATTTTAGATTATATCCAAATCAATAAAGTAGTCAAATTTCTTGTTGCAAAAAATTATTGAAAATCCAGTCGCTTTGTTAAAATATGTATGTGCATCAGATTAACAGTCTAGATTTATTCAAAATTATGTTGTATTTTTGCGCCACTCTATAGTTTTCAGGATTTTCAAAACCGAGTCGCTATCACCTATGTTCATTTGTATACATTAGTAATTCGTATAATTTCGTGCAGTTTAAATTTACATTTGATGTTAAAACTAAAGCTCATAGCACTTAATAATTCAAGTAACTTGCTGCTGTTCATGCCTTATTTGTCAAAATTTGTAATTCAGATTATGTAACAATTTTGTTCTTATATATTTTCAGAATTTTAAATTCTTATTGTAAAGAACTTTCATATTTTAGATCTGTAAATATCTTGGTGGCATCCGATTTACAAGCTGCAAGAGTGCTAAAGATCGAACTGCTATGTCTGTTACACTGGAGCAAGCAATGGTACTTATAAATGATTTTAATTTGGATGACAAGGAAATGCCTCGTGTCCTGGAATGCATGAGAAGGTAATTATTTAAATGTTGCTTAAATGTTAATTTCCATTTGTTATTTTTAGACTAAATTACATCTTTTCGATGTCTTTGTAAATATCGTTTCATAATAAAAGAACATTTTGAAATGTATTTTCATGTTCATGACTTTTTTTGTATTAATTGATACAAAAATGAATGCACAAAGCATCTTTAAGCTGTTAATTACTATAGTTACTGAATGTAATGTAGAAAAAAATTATCCCTTGACACTTACCAATCAATTTTAACCAACAGTGTTTTGATTACACTTTCTTTCTTTAATTTAAATTATACATTTGTATTTGATAGTGTACTATGTAAAATTTCCATTGCCTTATACTCAGTTGTAATGCATTTAATTTCTAATTTAGAATATATATACAATGTTTAATCATGTTAAATAATTTTTAATCCTCTTTCCATAGAAACTTTATTATTAAGTAAGTGGAATAAATTCTGATATTTATTATTTTTATGTAATTTATAGAGAAAAAATCCCACAAGTAATGGCCTATTTGCATTGTAAAAATATAGTGTTCAGTTTGTCTTTGATTATTCTTTCTACTTTTACAGTGAAGGAACACGTCGTGAAAATACATTGAAAAACATTGGTGTAAGAAAATATCATTTCAACAGTCTTCAGCTAATGACTTTACCAAGACTGTATCGTCCTCCTCCAGGAACATACGGAAATGTAGGATCTTGATACAATTTTAAACATAACTTAATTTTTTTTTTTTATGTATTAAGGATTGAAAAACTGACAAATGCTGATGTTAAGAAATCAAAATTGTTGTATGTTTCTTGTTAAACATTGAATTTACTAACTACTTTTTAAAATATCACTCTGAGGCTGGTTCTTAAAAAAAATGTTTTTTATATAGATTTCAAAGATTTTTTGGTTTTAGAACGTGTTTTATTTTTACGTTTTAAATTGGTGCATTTTGTAAACATTTATTGCATCTCTTTGGTACTGAATGTCATCCATCATTTTGTTAAATATTTAAATTTTTATTTAGAATTGCCACTTTCTGTGAATGGTGATCTGTCATTCATTATATATTTCTTATCTGTAAATGAGAATTGCAGCTGTATTTTAATACCTTAAATTGAAAATTCTGGAAAATAATCATGAAATATCTAGTATTCTTGATAAAGTTTATGGTGAATCTTTTAAAAATTATTTATAAATAGATTGTTTATAATTTACTAAGTGTTTATTAGCACTTAATGGAAATGTAAGATGTATTTTTAGATTTGGCATAAGTCTGATCTTCGAAAAATCGGAAGCTTTATATTGATGTTTTGTGAATTTTCAAACTGTTTTCTTTAGAGAAAATGTAGTTTACTTTCAATCTCAGTATTATGGCATTGGATTTAGTATATTTAAGAGTCGTTTGTGGTCAAATTGCTTTATTTGATTTGAAATAAAATAGAAAATAAATACATTTAGGAATAAATGTTATGAAGTAATTTTCTTATTGTATCGGCTTTTGTTAGCAAATGACTTTTTGATTTTGGACTGATATAAATCTAAGGAAAATACTTACAAAAATGCTTTCAATTTTTTTTTCTTACTATCCTTCTCCTTTTGATGGTGTTAGTTTTGGTTCTTATGAAGGTTAGAGATTTATATAAATAGCTGAAGTTACTCATGTAAGGATTTTATTTTACAAATTATTCTCTAACTGTCAAGAATTTCAGAATTATACCAAAAAATGAATAGTTGAATTTTAAAATTAACTTTTTTTATATACTTACGTCTACAATTGTAATTCCTTTTATGACAGTAAAATACAATAAAGTTAAGATGAAATTCGTTTCATATGTAATTAAATAAGCCTGCTGATTTTACTATGTATTTTTTTAATATTTGTAGAACATAAAAAATATTCTATTCAAAGTTGTTATTATTACTAGCCATTCTTGTTAAAACATGTTTCTACACTGCAAGCTTATAAATTACCTTAGTATTTACAGAGTATTTAAAGCTTCCAAAAATATTTTAGCAAGGAAAATAGTATCTTATTATGTAATTGTTTCATGTATAATGTTGAAATTTATGAGTGATGTGATTTGCCATCTAAAAAACAATGCTTAAAAAGAAGTAATTGACATGATGAATAATTATTTGCATTTAAAAAGATCAAAATATAGAAAGTGCCAAATTAGACAGTTGGGGAAATGGTAATTTTCATAGCCATTTTAAACACTACACAGAATAAAGCACAAAACTAATTTGGGAAGTTTTATTTACGGATTTTCTGATAACTGGGATATATTCTAACTATTTGAATGTTATATTTGTCACTCATGCCATTTGTATGTGCCAAAAATTTTAATCAGCAATATATTACCCTGTTACAAATGTGCCAAACATAAAATCTTGAATAAGTACCGGTGACATATAGTATTTATGAAACTTAAAGGCATAATTTTTTAACTTTTGCTTTTTTATGCTTTGCAGAGTATGTGGCAATTCATGTAAATGTTGTAAATATTTGTTTCTTTGAAACTATGATTTTTTATGCATGTATAATATTGAGATGGAATAGAAGTTCTAAAGCATTTATAAGGTGTAAATTCCTAAATACTACACTTTTGAAAAGGCCTTCATATTTATATTTAATTCATGAGCCTATTTATTAAAGATAGGAGTTGCACATTTTTGTCTAAGTAAAGTAAATAAAGCTTATCTTACTGATACAGTGTTATTTTCAAACCATTGAACATGGAAAACCAAACTTTCCGATTTTGTAGGTCCGTTATTAAAAGAAATAAAAACCATACTTATGTGGGAAAAGCAATATCAGATGAAGTTGAAAATCTACTGTACCTTTATTTAAGGATATCCCCATTTTTTAAGACTTAAAATTCCACGGGGCTGACAATTATTTCCTTCTAAATTTATATGCAATAAAATTATTGTAATAAATGTTATTAAATAAATAATTATGTATTTAGTTTCTGACAGGTGATTGTTTTGTATTGATTATGGTCTGGATTTTAACTGGATTAGCATTTTGATCATTAGTTGGAAAATTTTTCATTTACATTTTTTTGTAAAAATAAAAATGTACTTATACACAATGAGTCTTGTTTTATTTTTGTTTTCATCCAAACTTCTCCTTGTCATGACCTACTATGATACTTAAATTTTTTTTCTGCTTTGGATTGGAATGTTCGCTTTGTGATGGATTATTTCTTGTAATAATTAATGGACTGGTAAAATAGGCAAAGTAAAACAGGAAACGGTGCAAGAACAATGTCTTGTCCATAATCTAGAAGAATAAATCCCTGTAAGTCATATAGAAGACTCCTTCACGATCGTGGCTATTTATAGACAGAACTACTGATTTTTGATGCTAGAATACGAAAAGAATTCATTGGGAGCCCTTTGTGCTTGTTCCTTCCAGTTCTTACGAATGAATATCCCATTTAAATTTTAAACTCCCATTAATCTCATAGCCAAGTATGAAGATGTTTTTAATGGAAAATAACAAGCAAACTGTATTTTAAAAGATAATTTTCATTAAAGAAATATTTTCAGTATAACATTTTAAAAAATGCTGTTCATATTTTATACTCTAAATGTAAGCTACTACAAAGTAGAATTCTTGTAATTAACCCGCAAGGTGGTGTCTGACACCCCACGCCACATAAAATGTGCAAAATACCAACTTTCCTTTAGTTGAAATGAGTCAAATCCATGTTAGCTGCATTTAAGGTCACATTCAACAGACTGAACGCGTTTCAAGAAAAATTCTTTAAATTTTTTTTATTGGAATTCACCATAAGGAGTGTTAAACACACCCTTGTGCGTCCTCTCGTCGGGTTTCTTTGTTCAATTGAGTGAACGTGTTAGGGATAGGACTATAATGATGTCTCGCTATTTAAGTTTTAGTGAGGAAACAAGAGAATTCAAGAAAATTCTGTATTTCTAAAATGGAGATTTTTGTGGGTACATGACTTTTAAACTGGATTATAATGCAAGTGAAAATGTCAAGAGATTGATGCAAAAGTTATATTATTCTGGACATAATTTAACTGTAGTCAGCTGGTATATGTCTTATCCGCTTTCACAAAAACTATTGGACCCCGTGGCAGAATCATGACAATGTCGCAGAACGGCAAAGGTTTCCTGCAGAAAAGATTTTAATTTTGGAAACAAACTATAATTTTGGCAGATTTTAACATATTCACACAAAAGCGCCGAGATCGTTCCCCAGAACTAGTTTCATTTTCTGCAGATGATGAATTATTTTCGAATATTCTGGATCAGATAAAAGTGAAAGACGGAAGTTGACCTTTCCCCAATAGGGCAGTTCATAGTCAAGGAGAAACCGCTCCTCCCTTCTGTACGGAATATTCCTCCACTGAGATTTTATTTTTAAGCAGGACATTCACGACCATGCCGTGCTACTCCAGTTGGCGCACATAGTACCTAACCCCTTCGTCAGATTGAAAATCCAATGAGAATTGCCGCGGTATAGTCGAAATGTTTGGATTTTCAACCAGTCCGATATTCATTCGGCACACTAGGCCATAAAACTGAAATGCGATCGTCTGTCGCAAAAGAGGGAGTGTGGGTGATAGTCATTCTGGGGAAATTCGGGCGGGGTGACCCATATTGAAATTGGGGGGAGGGGGAGTAGGCACAGGGGATCGGGTTGCCCGTAAGTGATGGGTTTCCAGTTGGCACAGTCTAACCTGTGAATGGCCCACCAAATTTTGTGAGCTGAAAATGGAACTGGTCTGTTAAGGAGCCCTCAAATGGATTGGATCAGGATGGTGAATGTCAGCTTTAGAAATGAAATAGTGTGCTGCTTACAGATTAACTTATATGTATGATCTGTAACTGTGATTTGAAAGAAATTCTCACCGAAAGTTTCTTTTGAGCATACCTTGCCAATTGATGCATATGTATGTCTTTACCAGAAAAGCCTGTTAGCTTCAAGACCTTAAGATAAACAAAACTGCATTGCTGAAAAATAATATAAGTGATTCAGCCAAGTACACTGCATCACTTATTAAGCAAGCAGATTCACATTTCTCTGAAAATGAATGCAAGAGTAAAGCGACTGCCTTTGGAGTTGCAAAACATTTAAACTTTTTATTTAACTCTGATTTCTTATGTATCCACAAACTACTGCAAAATATACACCGAGATAATGTAATAAAAACTTCAAATGAAGTCGGTTTTAATGCAATGTTAAATGAAATCCCTTTTATTGCAAAAGAAAAAGATGCAAGATGTACTCTTTGGTTCGAATTTACCATTTTTAATGAATCTGTGTATTCAGAATTATTTCCATCACAAATATAGTTGTATATCTTTTCACAAAAGTTGTTTTACAAAACAGCTTTCCATAAGGTAAGTAGTAAAATACCATCATTCATGAAATTTTTTGCTTCAGTACTTACCTATGCCAATTTCTGTAGCAATATGTGAGACATGGGGTTCTGTCATTGACCAGATGAATAAGCAGAGATTGAGATCTGCATATGGAAATGAAGATTATACAGGAACAAGTGATAAGAGAACTTTTGTTAAAATAAAAGGACCACCTTCTGGTTATAAAAATACTAGGAAGTGTTTAAAAGCAGCTTTAAATCTAATGTATGGAACAAATTATTCTCTGCATTTTGCAAGCATTCATAGAATCAAAAAGCGAGGAAAATTTGTTACCTCTAGTGAATAATGAAGCTGAATGTTTGCCTTAATGCACAGTTTGCTAGCACAAAAATAAAAGCAGTGCATCGACTTGCATGATATTTAAGATGAATAATGTGTTATAAAGGTTTTTTTTGTGTGTATATGTCTGTTTTATTTAAACATTAAATAAAGCTGAATTTTTTGAACTAAATATTTTACTTTATCTATGAATTACTCTTAGATTTGTCAATTTGTAAATTCTTAGTTCACGGAATATTCATGCAGAAAGATTTTGGTATTAATGAAGTTTGTCACAGAAAGCATAATACTTTTCTGCCACAGGGCTATTGGAGGAAAAGCTTAAAATTGTAAAAAGTATTCTGAAAATGAAAGTGTATTACTGCCTAAATTTATTGGATCTGAAGATAAATCCCATCAGAATTCTTATTTGGATTTCTAAAAAAAACATGGTATCCAGTGCACATAAGAAAATTAGAAGCAGTATATTTCTATCCAAATCATATAACGATATTATATTGACGATTCTTTACCATAAAAAATGTTGAAAACATGTATGCAAGAAATATACTTTTCTTATGTATTAGCAATGTACTGAATATATTTACTAAAATTTTTTTCCGTATAACTAGAAATGTTTCCATGAATCATTTGGAACTGATATAGCATAAAAATGTTGTTAATTTTGCTTAAATAGTGAATTGGGATGTCACACACCCCTTTGTGTGTCCTCCCAGATTAAATCCCTTGTAATTAAATAATACATAATTTTTGATATTTAAATACATATTTAAGTTAAAATAGCAATTAATATAGAAGACAAAAATCACTTGGATATGCTTAAATATTTCAGGGGTCCTTTCCATTCTTATATTGATGCCCAAAACAAAATGTGGCATCTAATTAGGAATTTAAATAAATTTGCAGTTCAAGGGGTTAAACACTCTATAATTCATTAGGGTTTGGGAATTTTAAAACAAATAGAATTCAGAAATGCTAATAGATACCATCAGCAAAAAAAAAAAAAATGATGCTATTGCACCACTTCATATTTAGTTACTTTAGATGCAATAGTTTCTTTTTTGCAATTGTTCTAAATTCTTTGGTAATCTTTTTCAGCTAAGTTCAAATTTTTACCTAATTTTCGACAGAAATATTTTTAGAAATTGTATACACATTTTTGCAAGAGAAAAAAAGCATATATTAATAGAAAATTAAAGAAATTTAATGGTATATTATGATCTTAGACTAACTTAGTTGTACCAATTTTTATGGCAAAAGAAAGGTTACATTGTAATGAATAAAAGGAATAGATTCCTACTCCTAAATTTTTTTTTGAATATCTGATGTTGCAGAAGCATGCTACCTTCAAAATTTGTAGACTCGACTGTCAATTAAATTTTATAATCAGATAGATCTACAAGAATCATTGTATGAACATTAAGAGTATCGGGTGATAAAAACTGAACTAAATGGGAATGCTTTCAGCCAAAATGGAACGTTTGACGCAGTATCGCCAAATTGGCCCTTGTGCCATTAAACCAAATCAGCCAAAATGATACACGTATTTTTGCAAAGGAATCTGAGGAAAGTATATGCCGTCAAAGGGTTAGGTTTTGAAATCCAAAACTCCTGCCAAGAACCTTATTTTATAGTCTAACCCATAGCATAATATTATTAAAAATCAAGGCTTTTAAAAGAAATATATGTTAGGATAATATTTAATAATTAGAAAAAATAGATTCTTACTGTATTCATTTAAATTAGTAAAATAACAGAGTTAATTTATGTTAGGTAAGAGAAAGTCTCTTATTCATTACAAATAATCTTTTTATGTATGTAATTGAGAAGTAATGAGTTTTATGTCTATCCTTCAATAAATTTCATTTGGGAGGACATAGTATAATGTTTGCTAAGACAGGATTTTCGCCCACCAAACATACCTCATATCCCGTTGTCACAGATTTACTAACAAAAGTTATAGTAGAAAATCTCATGTACATTGGGAGAGTGCTTAAGAAATAAAAGAAAAGCATGAAAAACAGAACTGATGAATGAATTGACACTAACCTTCGTTTAATAATAACCTTACTTTAAACAATTACTTTCATTTCATCTAACTAAAAATAATTCAAAATCCACTAACAGAAAAAAATGCATTACCAAATACAAAATTAAAAAAAAAAAAAAATTGCTGAAAGAAAATATTTGCAATAGCATGCACCCATAATTCAAATCATTCAGTAAAAGAAGACTTTCAGTATAAAAACGGTTAAGGAAAAAACATTAAATGCAAAATATATAGAAAGAACCCTTTTAACCAAAACGAAAGTATTCTACACTAACTTCCAACTGATCCTTCAAGTGAGGGTAATGAATCAGCATAAATAAAAAAGAAATAAAACTGCTAACTAGGCTCAATTTATAAATATAAAATGCAATGAATCTATTGCCACGAACTTTTTTTTCATAAATAACTATTTTTACCGAGGGTATAATGAAAATAAAAAAAGAAATGAAACAGATCTTATTGACCTCTACTCCAATCCAGCATGAATAAGTGAAATTCATGATCCCATAACTAATTTTTATTTTTGCTTATCTTTAATAATAATAATAAAAAACTGTAAGAGTTGTTTCCAGCCAAAACGGAAATCATGATTTGCTCCTCCGAAAATGATGTAGACCAAAGAGGCGGAGTTATTTTTAACTCCTTCCAGAGCATTACCTCCACGCCTGGACAATTCCAATATAGATATTAATGAACAATTCTTAAAATGTGCTTCAACCACTTCACTTTGCATTTATACTAGTATAGTATTATAACAGTATCAACCTGTATTTCAATGTTTACAAGCTTTTAATTTTTACATGTGTTATCTTTCTAGTTTCTACTAAATAATAAGCGAACATATGACAAAACGCATTATGTTGGGCAATCTTATATCATTATCTTATCTTACAATCTTATATCTATTTGGCAATCTTATGAATATTATATCTGTAAGTTCTTTAAAGAGCATGCATGTGATTAATTTAGGAATATATATGTATTACTTAATTTTGAAAATTTTATCTGAAATATTAATTTTATGTATTACGAATCTTTACCTAAAATTATATGTAAGTTTTATGTTAAAATACTATTTAATACCATTAATGGTTAAAATCTGATTATACTTTTACACACAAACTTCAAAAAATGGGAGCACACAGTACAATAGCAAGATTAATTAATTTGGGAGAAAATTCTATATTATGTCTTAAAGTGACTTTATAAAAATGTAGGCATTATGTCCTAGCTTAGAATTTTATTAAATGAAAAGGTGACTCCTTTTTTTTTCTAAGTAAAAATACTTATTCTATTTATAAATTTTCTTCCTCCCTTGGAAGAGGCAAGCAAGTAAAATTTGACTCGGAAAAATAAGCACATCAGTTGATAAATATGCCGTTTTTTATTGTCTAAACAAAATCTGTACAATGCAGAAATGTTATACTTCTGGACACCATTTATCTACAATGCATAACAAAATAGTAAATTCCACTTATCTACACAACTTATTTTTAAAAGTTCATTCTGATGTTCATGTAGATTCATTGGGATATTTCTTATTCTCTTTATCTTGATTTTGTAGTCTTAATTCTTCATCTAACCTTTCCTTAGCTCTGAATACCTGCAATTAAAAATTAACAGGTTATAACTCTCGTATGTTATTGGAGTTAATATGGGAATGAAACTCTAATGAGAAAAGGTAAATTTCAAAGTGAATTAAGCAGCTGAGACAGCAACTTATGAATTGAAAAAAAAAGAAAGACCTTTCTTTTAGCATTTTCTGTTATTCAAGAAAATCTGAAAATTAATTAATGTAGTAAATGCCTTTTTTAATGTTGTCACACTCACTAGTTCATAAAATTTTGCACTGATTTCACAAATGAATTATAATTTATTCCATGTATTAAATAAACACGCTACTGGAAAATTATCATAAAAAAACTTTATTATTAATACAGTTTCAATTTTATAAAAAATTGAGCCAGATGCTTTGAAAAAAATTGCCTTCAGAGTAAAGTTTTCTTAATATTACCCCAACACAAAGAAAGATGAAAAGACATATAAAATATACTTTTTAATTTCCTTAATGACATATCAATGCTGCAAACAAAATTATGAATAAAAAGAATTTCATCCATTTTCATGCTATACAATAAATTATAAGATAAAATTTTCTACCAATATAAGGATGCAATTTTATTCTTTAATAATGAAATAATAAACTCAACGACTAATTTTTAACCTAGGAAATACACCAATTTGTAAAGTGTTTTTATAATCATCAGGTAGTAAACACTTTAGCAGGTAATGCAAAATCATAGCAGTCAAACCCCAAATACGATATTCACCCACAATGTATACTGGCATAGCATAACCACGTTTATAACGAGTGTAAAAAATGTTGTTTTTATCACATAAAGATTCAAGAGACACAGCAAAAACATATTCCACTTCATCTTTGTTAACAATACAATCTTCCACATGTGTATCTCCAATGAAAGCAACTACAGGTGTAATGGTAATATTTCCTGTTCTTGATGGAAAAGTTGGCATTGTAGTCCATATTTCAACATCTGATGATAAACCAATCTCTTCCTGAGTTTCTCGTAAAGCTACTTCTATGGAATTTTTATCTGAAAGTTCTTTCATTCCTCCAGGAAAACTTGCATCACCTTTGTTTCTACCCATTGTCACAGACCGCATAGTTAATAGCACAGAAGGTTTTCCATTTATTCGGCATAGTGGAATTAATACAGATGCCTCCCTAGCTGTTTTATTTGTAACAAAGTCTATTTTCAGCTTCTCCATGCATTTAATGAATTGTTCTTTGGAAGTCCCTGAAAACACATCCTTAGAAGCAAACACAGAGAAGAAACGCTGCTTATGCAATGTATGCCCATAAGCTCTTGTTGACCAAGAGGATAATATACCCTGACAAAAAAAATGAAGAAAGCTTTATGATTTTTAATTTCAAAGCAAGAACTTAAAAGAATGTGTAGTTTTAGAACTGAAATTAAGAGCAACAAAGTATAACATCACAATAAATGCAACAGAAATTGAGAAATCATTTTTGACATAATAAACATCAGAGGAACAATACAGAAAATAGCTTTTCAATAAATCTGCATGCCAATTAACTTCCTTTTAAATTTTTTCTTTGGTACTCAAATATAAAAAACTGATAATTTAAATTGAGTTTAGTTATATTAACATCCCATTTTGAAGCAACATCAGGGCTATTTTGGGACGGACATTTTAATTTTGAACCGCAGTCAGATTATGAGGACGATGCCTGAGCTGGCACCCCACTCTCCAAACTTCCGAAGCACACTAGCAATCTGCGGAATGTTGGGTGATGCAGATCATTATATCTTCTCCTGCTCCCTCACCCAAGAGTTCCATCTAATTAAACCCGCAGATGAACACAAAAAATCGTGGTTTAACAATCTCTTCACAAATAAACAGGCTGTCACCAAAATGGAAGCTGCTTTCAGAACCAGCAGGAACATTTGCGATACACTGACCCAGGGGAGAGATCATAACCAACTCCAATGCTGTCTTAAGGTTCCGTGTTACTTTTTTCTTATCAGACTGAAGGACTGTTCTTACTCTTTTTATCTTTTATCAGTTTGCCAGGGACTTTTTACTTGACAACTCCTCCCAGGATTGGTTTTTATTTCACACTTTTTCCATTTTCTGTCCTACTGACTTCCTGCCTGTTGAGACTTTTTTTTATTATTTACAAGATTTGAGCTTTTTAAGAAATACTATTTATTTTTACACCGGATGACTCAGTTCTACAGGTTTATAGGGGTTTCCGCTCTCCACTTGCTTTTGCATTTTTAAACTTATTGTATCCAGTTGGTTCCTTGGTGTGGGATTATCGACGCCCTAGGGCAGGTATTGGTCCATGAGCCCCAAAAATAGATGCCTGTTCTAATTCCCCGAGTCTCTCCGCAGTTCTGGAAACCTGTTGACATGTAGTCAATGCCCTAACGGTTGTTGGGGGGGGGGGGCGGGGTTCTACTTTTTCACCTTGATTTTATTTTTAGACTACAAAACTTGAATCCTTATCCTCCCTCTTTGGCCTTTTTCATCCTGTATAGGACTTAAAGGTAATTTTTAACTTGCACAGCTTTTACTCAAAAAAACATTCTGTAATTGATGAATAGATATTCCCGGGTACGCGGGACATGGATTGCCGTTGACTGACAGAATTTCTTCCTTTCTATCTCAGAAGAAATTATTATTATTTTAATTTATGTATTTTTAATTCAGAAATTATTATTATTTTAATTTATGTATTTTTAATTCAATGTTTTGTACAGTTTTTGTGTATCGTTTCATGTGTAGTGTTGTTTGTATGTGTTTTGTTTTAATATTGTGGGGTTTCAATCTTTGACTTATTTATATATCTGATTTATACTGCTTTTTCTGTGTTTGTTTTTTTTCCTTTTTCAATACTTATATATTTTTACTGTTCCTTGCTTGCCCGAGCAGTTCTTAAATTTATTGCGTTAGGGATGTTTTTATATTTTATATGAAAAGAAAGAGGCTTCATTTTGTCATTCTTTATTTTGTGAGTATCATTCGCCACACTTGGCGGTTGAGTACATGTAAATCAAGCTATTCTCTCCCCACCAAGGTGGGTCGAACCACATTCATACTCACAGCTCTCTTGTATTTAAAAGTACTGCCCCTGTTCGGGCAATACCTGTATCATTTTATTTTACCTAATAAATCCAGTCCTCCACATGCTGGTGGGATGGCTCTCTCCCTGCTCGTCCTTACACCCTTCTTGGGTAGGCTGGGCCAGTGTGGATATTTTTGCACCACACTAGCAGGAGGACGTTTGGCCCCCTACATATGATTTAACATGTAACAAGCCCACATACACAGTGGATTTTCAATGGAATCGGGTTTCGAACCTGAAACCCTCCAGCCCCGAAGACAAGACCTTACCACTAGGCCACCACGGCCAAAATTGATAATTTAACCATTTAAGGACCGGATTATTTTGAATTGTCTTTCAAACCTATGGTACTGAGAGCGAGTTAACTCAGGTTATGTCCTTAAGCAGTTAGAAAATGTTACAGGAAATTGATCATATAAATAAATTAAGAAGCAATAAACTTACTTTGCTTTGAATATACAGACTTCCACCTCGACTTTTGTCATTAACCGAGAATAAATGGTCAAAGTTCTTTTTTATTAATTCAGGATCAAGATCACCTATATTTAGTATATTTTTTGCTTCTTGTAAGGTGATTCCTGACTTAAGGTTTGTTTCAACTTGTGCTCTGGAGTTGCCACCACCTTTTTCTGCAGCAGTTTGTGTTGCTGAAGGAAAATAAGATGTTTAATAAGTAATCACAAAGTAAAAAAAGTTTATTTGCACTATCAATAACAGCAAACAAAAATTCACGGAAACTCTGTATTTACACGGCAGCTAAAATTGTTATTGGTAAATATTCTAAAAATTAACATGTACAGCAGATATTAATATCAATATAATATATATATAATCAAACCTGCATATTCTTGCCGAAGTGCACGAGCAAATGCCCGACTAATGACTTGTGCCCCAAGTACCATTGCTTGAGCAATGAATTTGGCCTGTAAAAAAAGAACAGCATTAGCAATTAAAATAACTATGGTAAATTATAAAGATTACTAATAGCTATTTTTAACCCGACAGAAGGCGCGCACGCAACACTAACGTTGGAGACTGCGCAATACCCTAATCACGCTCTTATTAAAAAATGTGCGTAAATTAGAAAAAATCATTTGATTGTAAACAAAAGTACATTAATTCATTAAGAAAGTATACTTGTTTAGTTAAGGAAACTTTATTAATGTTTAAGAAAGCTTTCTCTTCTCAAAAGAATTACATACCTACCTTTATGAGGAATTTTAAATCTACATACACTTCTGGCAAACATAAGAAGAATGATTTTACAGGTAAAATTATCACATTTTATGCAAGAAATTATAGTTTTACTTTTTAGATCTTGGACATATAACACATTGGCCTTGTCATGCTTTTTGATCTTTTGATGGATCCTGATAACTGAAGTGGCTTCATTCATGCTTTACAGAATGTTTTAGGAAGCATTGTATATTTTTTCTTCATCTTTATGTGTGGCTTCATAAAAGATAATACCTAATTGTTTAGAATTTTCTCCTACTTATATATTGCAAGGGGAGGGGTCTTGTCAGCATTTAGAGCACTGCATTTATTCGCAACGCTCACAAGCAATAAAACTAACATCAGCTAACTGTTGGTTTTGAGCTGTTGAATATAATGATAAAATTTCATCAACAGTGTCACACTCCCTTTGTTGCATTATAGAATTTAATTATTTCTGGCTTCTTCTCATCAATGGAGACATCGCTGTATAGTAGATAATCAATACTACACATTTTGATTTTAGCACATATGATAGCAGTGCTTTTGAAATCCGAATATAGAGAAGTAAACTTTCCTAGTTTTGTTTGTATGAACTCGATGGGAATTCTCAGCTTCGCTTTCTCTTTTCTAGGTTCCTACAATGGTTAGCCTCTTTGATAAAGTTCTTTCTCAATTAGAGGATAACCTCATATACCAGATCCATTGTCACAATTTGACTGATCAACAAAGAGTGCAACCAGCTTTGTAATTTCAAATGGTGAATTTTCGAACCTAAAGGGTTTTGTAATTTCAAATGGTGACTTTCGAACCTGAAGGACCTTCTAGGTTATTGTCCCGCTATATATAAATATTGAAGCTGTAAAAGTTTTAACTAAGGCAAAGATTTTGATTCCATATCTTGATTTGTTGGGTATATATTATACGCAAAAGAACACCACCATCAAAACCTCTCTAATTTTTTCGCCGAGGTGACATATTCACCAAAAATATAAGTCGCTTGGTAATTTCATTGAAATTGGTAAAACATTCTTTTCACAGCTGCCAGTTTGTCCACATTTCTTTAGTTCAATGACCGTCACATTACCTAACCGTGGAGTAACCTAGAAAAAATAAATCATTTATTGACACTGTGTTCCATAAAATTTCAATGCTTGATCCATCAGTATCCCAAAAATCTTGAGCATTTGTATGTGACGATTTAAGTGCAAGCTATAGATATAAAAGTGCTTCCTCGCAATTTCATTGGTCTCTCTTGGTGTCTCATCTTGATATAATTAACCATATCTTCAGTATATAAATATTTGTCCACTCTACTATGGATTTTATGATTTTTGCATTAAAAAAACAATTCCAACTTTAGAGGTTCTTTTATATTGTGTGTGATATCTTTCAAGTCCTGGTAAATGAGATATTATATTTTGAGAAATACGCTTTCACTTTTTGATTTGTTTTTTCTTTCCCAAACTATTTTATTTTTTTGCTCAAATACTTTCTTCTGAATCAGAATTTTCATCATTCTGCTCAAATTACTTTCGCTGTTGGGCCATTCCATGTCATGATCCAGAAAAAAATAATTGGTTGTTGACCATTTCATAATCAAATGATTTTTTGTTTGTGATTCCTACTTGATTGAAGGTCCAAGAAGACTAATTTAAAATTTTATCTTTTTTTTCGATTTCTGATAGCCATTTTGTTTTACAAAATGTGCTGATTTTTGTTTTGTAGAGGTTATGCTAACTTATATTACTCAGAACTGACGAACTGAGTGATGAAACAAAACCAGTTTATTCAGGAAGAAACAGCTTAATATCTCCAGTACACATTAAGGCAAATTGTATCCCAAATAGCAAAACTCTAAAAGTTTGATCTAAAATGACAAATTTTCAAATTTTGAAGGCATATCGTTCCTCAAAAAAGGAATCTATTCTCCAAATTATTATTGGGGAGCAAATACTACATTATTTACCTGCTATTTACAAAAAAATTCAACCCTGAGATTTGCTTTTAGAGTTAATGGGCTTTCAAAATTGAAAAACTCAAAAAAATTCCAAATTTTGACACCCTTGCATCTTGTTAAGAAAAGTTTAAAAATCTGAAATTTTATAGATAAACCTCTGATAGTGTCTGATACTGTAGAAATTTCATGTTTGAGTTACGTCACAAGTCAAGTTAGAGAGATCTTGAAAGATGCCATATAAAAAACATTTTTTGCGTAGAAAATGACGGAGATTTAATTTGACTATGTATTATTCTACATTAATAAATTATAAATGATTTCAGTATATTTTCTATACGTTCAAATTAATGCACCATCTCCATGCATTAATTTTAATCATATTTATTCTTGTTAAGTTATAATATTATATTTGTATTCGTGAGCCCTAGGGTCATCACTGGATCAATCAATGCAGGTCCACCATTCATTCCATCTGTCTATTATTTGAAAAAAAGATGGTAAGTAAAGCGGCTATTATGTTTTGTGTCCCAGTCAAAACTTGGACCAATAAACAGGTCTACAATCCATTGTCTTTCGGTAAACAGCATTGAAAACGCTATCAAAAAAACTCATCAGCATATGTGAATTTCATTTATTTGTTAATACAGATCTTTCTGGTCGGCTTAAGAACCAAAAAACCCATCATTAACTTATGTCAACATTACGATTTAGTAATGAAGTTGTGTGGTATTTCTTTACTGTCATGGTAAATACTTGTAATGGTGTGGGTGTCAAAAATAGCAGGTTACCAAAGCAAGTCTCTCAAGCACTTATACTCACAACTACTATTGATACCAGCAGAAATGTTTAATTTTGTCAAGAACATTTAAAAGGAATAATCTTCACTTGTCATAAAAGATGAAGAAATTCCCAGCATCATCAACAGTTATATTAATGACGCAGAAAAACTACTGGTCAGGAGTTTCATTTATTTTGTCCTGTCATCACAAAGTAACGAAGTGTAATTCCAAAACCTCGAATAGAAATTCATTCCACTAAAAGTGTACAAATACCAATTTCACATAAGAGATTCTATTATATGTTATATGATGGTCACTGGTAGCATGGAGAGGAGAATGGACATATTAGTGTGATATAAATAAAGATGCCTTTATAACATTTTTATCATCTTTTCGGACCAGTGACAGCTTTTAAGAAAAAAAGAAGGAAGACCATTGATTAGTTGCCAATTAATCAATGTTTTAAGGAAAAACTTATAACTTCCAAATAACTACTGAAGGAACACACATTCTTCCCCAAAACTAAGTGAAGAAATATCTAAACTTCTTAATGAATTCAAATCAAGGTAGAACGATAAAAACATAATGATCCAAGTGTATAATATATAGAAATAGTGAAGTGATATAAAAAGTGAATAAGTTTTCCTAATCATACTGCATAAATGGAAGTATCTTAGAAACATAACCAAATTATTCAAGTCTATTTTATTTAAAGCAGTAAGTGTTACTCATGTAAAAAAAGGTAAATTTAAATGTAATAGGCAATATTAGTTGATATCATTTTATAATTTATTAATGATAAGAATAATACATAGTCAAATTACTTCTTCATTTTCTGCAAAAAATATTTTATGGATTTTTTTAGTACTTCTTGATTCTTGTAGATAAATCTCAAACATGAAATTTTACACAGCAGGATACACTAGAGGGTTTGTCTAAAATTTCGATTTTAAAATTTGTCCACAAGATATAAAGTGTCAAAATTTGGAATTTTTTTTGAAATTTTCGATTTTGAAAGCCTCTCTAAAGGAATCAATCTGAGGTTGAAATTTTTTTGTACATACAGTAGTACTAAAAGTACTACAAATCCCACAAAAGTAAAATGGAGAATAGATTCCTTTGGGAATGATATGTTGAAAATTGAAAATTTATCATTTTAAAGGAGATTTTGAGGTTGATTTTGCTATTTTGATACAATTTTCCTTAAATGTGTACTGAGATAATAAAGGCTGTTTCTTCCTGAATAAACTGGTTTTTGTTTCATCAACTCGGGTTCATCAGTTCTAGTAATATGTTAACGTAAACCTTCAAATGCAAAGATCAGCATGTTTTGTAAAACAAAAATGTGCCATCGACAGGGCCGCCCGAACAAAAGGCCTGGTGCAAAGCTGAGTTTCGGGCCTTCAAATGAACTTTATGAACGATTGTGCAGATTAAAATGTTAATTTATAAAATTATTCAAAATAATAAAAAAATCATTATTTTGAATCATGAGAAGATTTTTCTGCAGATACATGGCCATTGATAAGGTCAATATATGTTTCAGAACAGTCACAAATTTGAATGCAGTTCAGATAAATTAATTACACATAAATATTATAATGTGTTACCCCTGATATTCAAACAGCGTTCGTCACACATTTCATTAAAAGAAAATCAAGGACTTTTAAGGAGCTAAAAAACCAAAAAATAAGGACCTCTAAATTGAATTAACGGTGTCCATAGCGATTTTAAATAAAATGTCTCATTTTTTGCAAATTCAACTATTAGATGATAAATTATAATATAAAACATAGAAGATACATTACAAATTTACACAATAAAACTCTTAAAAATATGAGTTAATAAATTGATGAAAACCCATGAAACTGCAATCAAATTAAATATCTTAATTCCCAAAATTTTTCTATCAATTTTACATCCAAGGTATTTATTTAATTCTTTTTCAGAAATTGTTTTTCTTATTCATGATTGAATAAATAACTATGTCCAATGACTTTCAGCCTCATTAACTAAATCATTTGCTTTTCTCTCATTTGTTTGGTGCATGTCCGCTTGAGAAACATTTTCTTTTGTTTTAAAAAAATTCATTTCCTCCCTAGAGCTTTTCGCTTGTCTTGTTTTGTTTCAGTCTTTTCTTGATCTTCACTTTCTAAATACTCGCATGTATTTTGTCTAGCTGAGGTGGCAACCGTCCTCATTTCTTTAGTAATTTTAGGTCATAAAAGCCCAGACAGCTTAATAAATTCATGATTTACCTGGAAAATATATGAAGCATCTTTTAAATTTTCTTATTTCCAGGGCCTTGTTCACCAAAAAACCTCATGTCGGGTGACAGTATTACCATTTTGATAATCTTCCAAACTTTTTCATAATGATTACTAGCAAAATAAGTTTGTAAAAAAGTATCAAGGAATCTCTCTTTGATTGAAAGAAGGAATTCAAATGAATTTGGCTTTACAATATTTAACAGAAAATCTATAGAGTAACAAATTTCGTGCAATCTTTTCCCAAAATAATCTTATTTTGCGACAATACAATCAATACTTTCCATTTTTTTCCTGTGCTTTTCCAGCCATTACTCGTGGATCAATGCAAATCGAGGTCTTACTAGTCCAGACACAGGACATTTCTGCACGCAAATGTTTTTCATTGTTATGATGTTTTTCCACTATCCTGTCTGAGTATGAAACATCCTTGTCTGCTAATTCCTTATTTTTATCTTTTCTTTTATTAGTTGCTTTGCAGCAAATCCTAAATACACTAACTTTATCATTATACAAGTTTGGGTCATAGTGAATTTGCATAAAGTCTCAGGTTTCTAATTCTTTCATTCTTCTGGTTTTAAAATTTTGAAATGTTGAATGCATCATTAAAAAAAATTTAAAAACATCACTGGCAAAAAATGGAAGTAAAGGTTTATCACTTTGATACTGTTCTAAAAATGGTAACAGCACTTTTGGCAATCATTCCTATGGAACCATGGACCAATAAAGGCTATCTGTAACTCCTCCCTTATTTCCCAAAGTGTATGCGATGGATATGAATTCGTAGAACGCGAGCAGTGTCGTCCCCCCCACCCCATTACGCGCGAGCCACGGCGACCGAGATTAGAACCGTTGAGAAGGAGGAATTAGAAAAACGATAATCGGTGAAATCTTAAATTTTTTAATAATGACAGAGTAAAAAGTAAGGACTTTTTAAAAATGGAGCAAAAAAAATAAGGATTTGTAAGGACTTTTAAGGACTAAATGTAAAAGTAAGGACTTTTAAGGACGCGTACGAACCCTGTCAAAACTCAACGACAAATTTTAATTTCACTAAATAAATCTATGCAATTCATTTTGTCTTGCAAAGTCGAATTTAAGTCTCTATGTTTTCAGACAGTTAGTGAATATCATCCTAATTACATAAAAATTCCTATGATGTTCCATATTCATGATAAATTTCCAATCTCTTCTTAAAAGAAAAAATGTGACTATAGATTATGACTACAAAAAATTGAATTTGAAAATATTCTTTGACAGATGAAATAGAAATAAAAAAACTGTTCATTTTTTTTTCTCACCAAGTTCTTTTATTTTTAATTCAGGTATTACTTTTAGCTAACTCTTCTACAATTTCTTTTGTAGTTATTAAAAGATGATATGAATCCCGATGTACGATACTTTAAAAAAAAATTTAAAAGGACTTTTAAATGTGAATTTGTGTACGGATATCTATATTAGAATTTTGAAATATCTGGCTCGCAATATTTACTTCATTTAGTATGTCAAACCAAATAACTAAAGATAATAAAAATTCAAATGAAGTTTATTTTCGATTTATTGGATTTGTGATTTCTTTTTCATGTCAATAATATATTCATAAAGAATATTCCCACGTCGTTTCTGATAGCGGTTTTGGAGTAAAATATATGAAAAGACAAAAGTGCTTTTTTAATGTATCCTAGCTCATTACAGAACTTCCAAAAATATTATTTATGCTTTCATATAAGTCACAAAAAGTGAATATACAGAGAAGAAGGTTTTGAAATGTCTCTAAGAACAAAATTCAAATTAAGACTTCTGCAGAGTATATAGTGTGGTTTGGAATCCTTTGCAAGATAAGGGCTTTTGCGAACCTTTATGCAAAACCTCTCTTAGTAGATCCATTATAGTTAGAAATACCATAATTTGTTTGGTTGAAATCCAGACATGTCGGGGGAGGGGGGGTAAAGTATGGTATAAAATTCTAAAAGCTGCCTGCCAACGACCCCCTTTCATAACACTAGCACGGAGTTTGTGGAAGTAGGAAAAAATTTAAGACATTAGAATGCAAAGAATATACAATTTTTATTAATGTTTGGTAATTAAAAATTATAATAATGAAAAACAGAATTAAAGCAAAACTGCCAACACTTTTAATATTTCGTTTGAACTGGTGCAGGCTCACTTTTTCATTAACAAAGCACGTAAACAATTAATTATCTTTCATCGGCGGAATGGTGTTGGATTTTGTGAAAATGCTCTCTATTATACCCAAATTTTTTTCTCTCTGCATTCACTGTCAAAAATCCAGACATTTTGAAGATCCGGACATTAGTTTGGACATGAGCTTGAAATCTAGAGGTATGGTAATCCTAGTTATAGTACCACTGTCTATATAGTTCCCCAAATATAATTCCTCTTTTTCTGATAGGCTTTCAATTTTAATTGATAACCCTTTTCCTGTCAAGTATTTTACCATTTCAAAACAAATAAATCGTTTTTGTATACTCATATCACTTTCAGAGTTAACTACATCAACATATCTTAAAATAACAGATAACTGTTCTTGATGGCTCTGGAGTGCAATCTAATAAAATTGTGAAATATTTAGCTTTTTTATTTAAATATATTATTTGCTTTCTAACTTTTTTTTTTATCCAAAGCAGAAATCAGTTCGTCCTTTATTCTACAAGATAAATGCTGATTTCACACACTGATCCAAATATTGTGTCATGATTGGGATCTTGCAAGTAATTCTATCTAAGAAATTGCCTTTGTGTCGTTTATATAAAGAATCGCTACTTTGCTCGAGTGCCAAATTATGCTCTGATAAATATAAAATTAAAGCCAGTATTCATTCATAAACACACTTTACACAATGTGTTTTGCTTTTAGTTATTTTTCATGTTCTCTGCCATAGTGTTTCCCAGTTTGAAATTCTTTTTAACTTGTAACTTATCTTTCATGACTTTGTAATCGCGAACATGAAGGAAACTCAATCATTAAGTCAAGTTAAACACAAAGAAGTGGTATTTGAGAGTGGCATAAGAGAGTAATCATCCCACCTTCGTTCTTGATGTTTTTTATTCTTTAATTTTCTTAAATAATTTCAGAAAAACTTCTGCTGTTTTTATCAATATGAAAATAGTACATTATGTCACACCATTTTGAATGATAGTTGTTCTAAATTTATCAATTATAATTTCAGACCAATTACTAGGGTCATTGCTATTGACATTTCATTTTCAATTCTTTGTTGATTCTATTGAAGCTGCGATCCTTTAACTAATTCATTTCGTTCGTTATTTGAGGTTCATTGTTCTATAGATTTCCCTCATAAGGAAACATAATTATGTTTTCCTTCTCACAGTTTTGTTATAATGGCTTTCCTCTTCATTAAGGTGAAAGCTGTCTTTATGACGATTAGGATTGTTTTCGCGGATGACATACAGCATAATTTGATTTGCACAATTTTGATTTTACAATAACTGTTAATTGTATGTTTCGTAAGTTTGTTGGACATTTTCGGTTTTAAAAAATTTTGCAAGTGAGTTCCTCTTATTTTCAGCAATTTTCTTTCTTTTTCTATGTTTTTCTTAAATTTACTAGATCCACACATTTATTTTCTTAAGGCTTCTGTCTCTAGTCATATTCCAAAATTGTACAAAAATAATATAAAAAAAAATTAAGGTCAATTTTTTAGAAGCATGATTACAACAAACAACAAAGAACTATATCATTTAGTAATTTTCAGTACTTAATATATTACATTAAACATTTGCCTTCCTTTTAAATACGAATATTTAATTTATTTTCCCACCAAACATATGATGTATTATCATCCATTACAATGCAAGCATAATGAAACACATTGTTTTTATTTTTCTTACTCTGTTTTGGCTATGTAGTGAGATTGAAAGCCCCAACTTTGCCTTTGATTGGTCGATGTGAAATGTGCACATATTGCGTGATTATATTGAAATGTATGTATATTCGGATTAAAATAAAAAATTTAGAAGGCATTTATAATTTGCAAAATCAGTCAGCTGCGTGGGGCCTTTAGAAAACTCGGGGCCTAGTGTGGTCACACCGTTTGCACCGCCCTCTGGCCGGTCCTGGCCATCGGAATTCAGAAAAAGATAAAAAAATTTTAATTAGTCTCCTTGGCAAACAACATACAAACAAAAAATGATTTGATTATAAAATGGTCAAGCAACCAGCATTGGATCATTTGACATGGAATGACCCTGTCATGAGAACTGTATATTTCATCATCAGGTTTATTTTTGCTAAACCTCATCTAATAGAATTCTCATATGTTCCAATCAGGCATTTACGAAATTTATTTTTCTTGTATATTTCCACCCAGGCAATCAATAAACACTTTTAGAATTGCATCCAGAGTTCATTTTTGTAATATACTGAAAAAAAAAAAAATTAACCAGTGCAAAGTATCCCCACCTATTAGGTAACTTTGTACTAAAATTTTAAAAAATCATAATTATTAAATCACTGAATGATCCAAATTTTGCTGCAAAACGTTAAGGGAGACTTCATCCCTAGGTCTAAAACCAGAGAAAAAATGCAATTAAGTCTCCAAAACTGGCAACACTAATAAAGTGATTCCTCATCAACAGATCTGACAACAGAATTTCATTCAGCCATTTTTATTTTTGTTGTAAGAAAGGAATCTCTGATTTCTTACAGTAAAACTTCTTTTGGAGTAGGTAGTTTGTGTTTCTTATTTTTTTGCTAAGTTTATTGATATAATATACTAACATTCCTTACTGCTTAAATATTGTTATTTAAATCAAATACAGTTTTTTTTACTTTTGATTTAACAATTATTTTTCCAACACATGCACATTAGGGACACATGATCCCCAAAGTTAAGCTAAATTAATGTTAACAATTTTATTAACCCCATAATGGCCATTGTGACTTTCCAAGTCACATTTAGACAATATCAATATTAGTTAGAATATGGTTACCTTGATTTTAGATGGTTGATAAAGATAGAATGTTAATATGTGGCTGCACATGATGGTTAGCAAGCATGTGGTGACTGTGCATGGTTTGTTTCGTTGTTACTTTTTATGTTATTATTAAGTCAGAAACCTATTTATAAATTAGAAAAGTAAAATTCCATTTAATATGTGTTAAGTAACCAAGTCTTAAACACCCTACGTCAATATATATATATATATATATTGAACTTTAAAATTTAATTTGGGCAATAGAGGGTTCATTTTATTGCAATGATTAAGAACTCTATATGTGTTTATCTTTTTTCTTCACAGTAATGCCACCTACTTATTTATAAACATAAAGACAGTATTCAACCCAGAAAAAGCATTAATGTTGCAGACAGAAGTGAATAGATGGATCAGTTTTAAAAGTGCAGCAAAATCCTTTCATATTAATGTGATGACTTTTAAAACATTATGTGAGAAAACAAAAATCTCAAGAAAGTGACATTTCTTATGAATCAAATTATAAGCACTCCCAAATATTTTCAGATAAAGAAGATCTTTTGCGTGAATATTTAAAAACATCAAGTAAATTACATCATGGACTTACTCCTGTGGAGTTAAGGAAATTAGCATTTCAATATGCTATAAATAATGATAAGAAAGTTCCTGAATCATGAAAAACAGAAGAGTGTGCTGGGTATGACTGGTACAGAAACTTTATGGATCATAATGAAACATTATCACTTCGGACACCAGAGGCAACTAGCCTTAATCGTGCAGTTGGTTTCAATAAACATAATGTTAACATGTTTTTTGCAAATTTGGAAAAAATATATAAAGAAGAAAAACTGGAAAAACTGTAGAATTTTCTTTATGTGATTTTCTCCCTTTTTTACAAGTTAGTCAACAATAAATTTGATTTCTACAACTTAATTTGAATCATTTCAATGCCATCTGTTTCAAGGATCAAGTCTCCCTTGGAAAAGAATCATGTCTCCCTGCAATTGGGGAGATTTGATCAATTTTTTAATTGTTGAGAAAACAACTTATCTTTATTTTAAAAATGGTTTTTCAAAAATAAAAAAAAATACTACAACAAAAAAGACAAATGAGCCTTTAATAATGACTGAAAACATTTTTTAAAAATTTTGTTTTTTCCAAAATGAAAATTATGATAAAAGGATCAAGTCTACCCTACTCTAATAATCACCAATGAGGAAAAAATTAGAAAAGCCTTTCTTATAGAGAAATACATGTAACTAATCTTGAAATTCTGTCAGAAGTCATAAAAGTTAGTGCAAAGTAACTCCATTTTACGCTAATTTACTATATGTAAAAAGATTTATTCTGATTTGACTAATCGTTTTTCATAATAAACCAGTGGGAGTGGTCTACCCTAGACTTTCTCATATATTCTCCAACAAAGGTGTCATCCCCCCCCCCCCTCCTGACATAAAAACAGTGAACCTCCAGCAAGGCCTGGACTGCCATGAGTGCTCTAATTTATATTGCCCTCAAAGACAACAACAAGGTGAAAGGGCAACAATACAAGGAGTTAAATATGCCAAGTGGGCACCAATACACAATATGGGACATTTTGTGCAGCAATTAAGTAAAGTAAAATACGGCAGTGCATCACAGTATGATGAAGAAAACCGTGCATGCATTTTGAAGCTTTTTTCAACCGTTTAAGCCAAAATTTGATAGATTTGAAATACGGGTTAGAAAACCAGAAACCAAATTTCATTTCTCCAAGTCAGTGCATTTTGGAGTTAATATGTGTATATGTAAATATGTGTGTATGCAAATGTACAGACAGGCAGACAGTCAACCCTTTGTAATCTACAAATTTGGTGTAAAGACCACATACCAAATTTCATCCATCTAGTACACACTGTTTTTGAGTTATTGTGTTCACAGACAGACATAATTCCAAAATTGTATCTTTCAGACTAACAGAGATCTAAAAAATGGCGATCCATCAAAATCTTGAGGTTTAATTTTTGACAATTACAATACTTTCTCTTTGTATACAAGAAAGGAAAAAATAAGGCAAAGTAATGCATATTAAGGAAATAATATACCTTCAAGAGAATATTAAAATGAAATGACAAAAATAGTGAGTAACAACAGAATGACTAATTGCTAGTTTGGAATCCTCAAACTAACAACTAGTAAATTTTGCAGCATAATTAAGGAACATATATGTTACTCCCCTCTACATATACTTCAGTTTATTAAGCACATTAAGTGACTTGGTTAAAAATTTAAAGCTATGGCCAACTACATACAGCTTGTTTCAATTTCTCTCCGACTTAGAAGTTTGATTAAACAATAATCTATTTTCATTTTAAAATTGAAATTACAAGATGTAAATGGCAAATAAATTTAACAGAATTTATATCTGATCATTGAAATATCAGAATGGAGAAGCCTTAAAAAATTGTGAGGGGAAAAAAAGTTTCTGAACAATTGTAAGAGTGCTGTAGATCTGCAGCTCTAGCAGACAAACCACCACAGATTAAACATATGTCTTCAGTTTTTTATTTTAGAAGAAACCATGTTTAAAATACCTTTTGATTAGTAATTTTTACGATAAAGATCACTAAAAAATGACATACTTAATATTCAATGAAAACAGCTCTTTCATTATATAAACAAAACTGAAAAAACATATATGCTATTGTAATGAAAACTACAATACAGATTTTGCCTCAGGCAATTGTTATGACTAATAACATAAAAAGAGAAATAGCAAAATCGATACACAACTAACTGCAAGCAGGCTTCTAATGAATGTAACAACTCAAGATTCTTGGCGAGTATAAATTCCTACACAACTGCAAACAATTTTTAGTGAAATTAATATAAAAGATTAAGACATCTGTATGATATAACAAACGACATTTATTGTGGGCTGCATGCGGTCCACAACAAAATCTAAGTAATCTAGCAAACATAATATTACACACAGTGGTTAACTTTCAGTCTATGGTGCCCACTTACTTCGTTCCTCTTAAGATCGCCTACTCTCTGCCGCCAAGAATGGAAAGGGGAGGATATTTGTTTTAGTTGCGTAATGATGATTTTAACAAGTGAGATGTGCGCATACGTGGAAATTGATCTGTTCATTGGTGTTTTGTGCATGGCGCGAAATTTTGATTTGTTTTGTTCTGTTGATCTGTTTCATATGATTGGTTGATTCAATCAAATTTGTTTTGTCGGTTTGATTTTTGTCTGATTTTATCATTTCGTTACATGCGCTTCGTACAGCTGTTGTTGATTATGGCATTGGTTCCCTTTCGAAGCGTGTGGATCAGGGATTGATAGCAAGCGGATATCAGTGTCTTAAGTGTAAACAGCTATTGGGCAATTAAAATAGGTATGTGAAGTTTTAACTACACTTTTCTCGTTTTCGAACATTTTCAGTCACTTTTAGGTTCAGAATTGTGTATGTTATTCTATGTTTCCGCTTCTCAATGAATAAGGGAAGCTATTAGTGTCCCACTTTGCAGAAAGCGAAGCCGCTGATGTTTTTTTAAGTTAAAAAAAAATTGTCTGGTACGCGTTTGAAATGCTGAAGGCATTGCATGCTCAATCGCTCCTTTTCAAATGAAGCATGCGCAGTACAGCAATGAAAAGCGCACTGTGCATCCCAAACAGTATTTGGCGCCAGCAAATGAAATTGCGCCAAGAAAAATTGGCAAGAAGCAAGTGGGCACCTTAGACTGAAAGTTTACCCACACATTGGTGGTTTTTCGAAAGGCGGCGTTTGAGGAGCTTGCTTCATACCTCGAGAATCTAGGGGGCCTCAAAACCTATTCGACTTGTGTCGCAAGGCTTATTTGCGACATTGGGTAGGCGGAGGGTGTTTTAAAGCAGTTTTGCACCTGTTGCCTCATACTAACAAAATCTGGCACCGAGTACACAATGAAATTTTTAATAAAAATTTCACAGCTTAATTTTTTCAATTTCTAATAATACATAATTATTAATAACAAACCACAACATTTTCCAATGACCAATTACTAGCCTGTTACATCAACATATTTCTCCCCCCAAGAGAAAAGACTATTATAGCAGCTGATAATAAAATAATATCTACTACATGAATACTCAAAAACTGTTATATGAAAATAGTTGAAAACTGACATATGAAATTATTTCCATATTTGGATTTCCATATTTATAGGTGCAAACTATTCTTCGTACTTATAAACAAATGTTTCCAACCGTTTCCACAAAACTAAGTTTTTGTTTTTTTCGCAGCCCACATTAACTTAAGACATTGTTTACTTGGCTTGATTGAGCACGCAATGCCTGCAGCATTTTAAGTGTGCACCGGGCAATTTTTTTAACTTAAAAAATATCAGCGGCTTTGCTTTTTAATTAAATGTTAGGAATCTAGATTTTTTTAAAAATTCTGAAAACTAGAATTTCCGTATACAATGCCTGCAGCATTTCAAGCATGTACTGGGCAAATTTTTTAACTTAAAAAATATCAGCGGCTTCGCTTTCAGCATAGCGGAATACTCATAGCTTCGATTATTCATTGAGAAATGAAACACACAGAATAATATACACGGTACCAAACTGATATTCAATCCAAAGAATTCCAAACGAAGTTTTATTCAAATTCGAATTTATCGACCAATCACATCGAAGAGTTGAACAAAACAGTCCAATCGAAACATGGCACAATATCGCCTGATAAGCAAAACACCAATGTAAAGATCAATTTTTGTGCATGCGCGCTTGTCACTAATTAAAAACGTCTAGACGCATCCAAAACAATGTTCTCTCATCGCTGTTCTTGGTGGCAAAGAGTTGGCGATCCTAAGAGGAACGAAGTAAGTGGGTACCGTAAACTCCACATAAACCCATTTTTTGAGTTTGACAAACAAGCATATCACCTAGAGTTCAAAATCCTCAAATTTTATTTTATAACGTTGGTCATAATACGAAATATAGTTGGGTTCACTTAAAATAATTCAGTGAAAGATCATACTTCAGTTTCTTTTTAAAACTCGTATTTTGGCACCTGATAATCACAATCAAAAGTATTTTCTATTATTCAAATTAAAATGCAATTTTATAAATGGACACAGCAGTGATGAATTCACATGGTACGATGGAAAGGAGACAAAAGTGAAAGAGCAAGCATCTAAGCTTAAGATATTTATTGGGAACACAGATGTAGATGAGAAGAGATGTTTTACAAAAATATTCATCTTCAATTCTAAGTACAGAATTCATTTAATTTTCATAGAAAGGATTTAAAACACCTAGATCAGCGATAAGTATCCAGTTACTGCGTTTATCTTTTCTTTAAAAAATAAATACCACATATTTAACGCCTCAAAAATGTTCCGGATATCTTGTAAATTTTTCTGTTAATGACGAAAAGACGACCGATATCATATCATATGACGCAATTGGAATATTGCAAAGATTCGACATAAGATAATAAAATATCTCATTATAATCACACTTTAACCTAACAGTAATAGATTTATTTCTAAACGCAAGAACAGATTTCATTTTAGATACATAAATTACACTTTCAGCAGAGGGACATGAAATTTCAAAACACACGATTTACGTAACTAATGATCGAAAAAGAAAATATATGTTTAGAAATTTAATGGATGAATATCATAATAAAGAACACACTTACCATGGCTCTCAAACTATATAAATATCAGTCTAAAAAATCAAAAGAAACTGTTTAAAATTCGCTCTAGAAGTATTTTCGTGCAATCATTCGAACTGCAATGAAATTTTGAACAACTACTAAACAAAACCCATGTGCTTTTCGTGTTGCCAGATGAACGAAAATTAAAAAGTATTTCCTTCATTTACTTTCCCATTATTATCATGTGATATAATTTTGATAACATTAACCGATTGATGACAATAACCGAATTGGGTAAAATCAACTATATTTTTATCGCATCAAGGGAAAAAAAAACACTTAGCTCAGGGCTATCTATAATTTATTGAAAAAATAAAAAAAATCATTAATTTTTGCTTGTCGACAATTATTCCTTAACAGTTCACTTATAGATTTTGCTTCAAATCCCATAACTCTTTTAATTCAAGTTCAGTACTTATAGATTGTTCATACTCGTATTGTTTTTAAAATTTATTGAACAATGCTGCACGCCGCGTTTCAAAATATCTAGCACTTGTCTGATTTCGGCATTCGTTGGAGGGTTTTTTCGACACATTCGTTTCCGTCGGAATCATCAGCGTTCATTGCTTTGTCGCTTGCTCAGAAACAGCTTGGAAAATTTCCAAGTCTGTCAGTGTGGCAGCTACTGGAATGTCCTCGTCAATGGATTAGGGATGCATAATCTACGATATTTTTAATGAAAAATAATTTCTTTATTATTATTTTTAAATATCTGCTCTAAATAGGTGTGATTTCAATCATACTTTGAATTTTCAAAGTCTTATTAAATGCATGTAAAGTGTTTTGAAAAAAATATAATAACAAATTGTCATTTGTTTTTATTATACTTTCTGCAAAAGTTTGCGTTTTTAGTTTTATACGTTGTCAATAGATGGCGCCTGCACTGAAAACTACTTTGAAAAGAAATTTTCATATCAGTTAAGTTAAGGCTGCCGTGTACACGCCACCTATAATTTCAGAACGTAATGTTATTCTATGGAGATTAATACTTACACCTTTTCTCGCTTTCTATCGCGTTTTTTTGGATGCAATCAAGTGCATTTTATCAAATGCAATGAAGAAATAAAAATACATGTTTCGATATAGGGACTTTTTTCTGACAGTGTAAAGTATTTATATGTTTTTCAAAAGTCGCTAAGCTTCAATTTCAGGTTTTAAGCATTTTTAGAAAATTTTCAAGCATACTTAAAATAAAAGTAACTTTATAAAAACCTTCGTTTTAAAATCTTCTTTCCGATGCATATTTTAATTTTTTTTAAATGTATATAAGCTGCATTTTTTAAAAAGAATCTGAAAATAAATTTGAGATTTCCTCTTATATGTCATCTTCAACATTCATTAGGGAAAATTCACAAATATAATAATGAAATTACAACAACAGTTCATAGCAAAAAGCTCTCCATGAAAGCATGACAGAAAAGAAGAGGTATGATGAGTCTAGACTTTTAAAATCTGGAGCAACTCAATCAGCGCATTTCGTTAGTAAATGTGGCCAATTTCTGGAATGTTATGTATAAAGAAAACAAAATTTTGTTTGTAAACATAGAATTCAGTTCTACTCCTGAAATTACATTATCTGTTATAATAAACTATTCATTAGAGGTGTTGGTTTTTGTTGGAAAAACAAGCCTGTCCAATATTCCTAATATTACTTCATTGACAACAAAAGTTAATAATATTAATAATTTAAATGAAATATTGCTGCAATAACAATTGCCAGAAATGAAGAAAAATAATACATTGTTAATACACCGATATAATTTCACAAGTAGATAGTTTGTATGAATAATTTAAATATAAACTTGAAAAATTTAACCACTGTGATTGTATTTATTAAAGAGCAATTTGTATTGTTAAGTCAGAATAAGCACAGTGAAAAAAAGCTGCATGACTATGGTGAATCCCAGATAGCATGTATACTTGCAGCAAGTTTGATTTTTCTTGATATTAGCTTATCATGACAAACTTATGTGGCAACTTTGCAGCGAACTTCCTGCAAAGTAATAAAGCATAATCGACCAACCCACTCGCAAAACAAGTTTGCTGCAAATGTCATGACGAACTTCACACCACGATTGCAAAACAAGTTTGCTGCAAAGATGATAGAACACTTAGAGATAATCTTTGTCTCTGTTTTAAAAAACATCCGATTTTTAATAGCATCTCCTAGACCGTCCTTCTTTTTATTAATTCAATAAATCAATGATAATTTATGAAAAAACTAACTTTTTTATAAAAAAAACTTTGAAACATTCTCCATCTTTTTATTAAATATAGAACTCGCACTTTATAGAAAACTATATATCGCCTTTTTCTTAATGTTGAAATTTTAACGTTCATAAACAAAATTAAACCTAAAAAACAGTCAATGTTCGTTGAAAAATAATAACTTACATTTTGTCCCATTTTAAAAGTAATTACTTTTGAACTCTAATTTCATAATTTATTCTACTATCAAAACGTAGTTATTAGCGAAAATCGCTTTCTCTTTGACTTCAAATCATATTCTCAACTCAAAATTTGAAAAATTAATGAAATCAAGAAAACAGTTTAAAATAAATCGTATAGATGAACTATCTATTAGCGCAATCTATCTTCGCCTCTCAGAGTCTAGTTGGCTGAGTGGTTAGAGCAACAGGTTTAGGAAGTGGTAGGTCGCGGGTTCTAACCCCAGGATGTTGTTCTAATTGTGTTTCTACTCTGTTTTTGCTATAGTTTGAAATGAGTTTGACGCGTGGTGACTAACTCGTTTGCGTAAACTTGTTTCAAGCGTTCACTCTTGCTAAGTCAAACTTGCTGCAAGCTTGCAGAGCAAGATTGCTGCAAACTAAAATTGCTATCTGGGGTGCATTTCAAGACACAAACCGGAATAGGATGTCATTGTATCTACAGGAAACTCCCTATTGAGTAATTATTCTAAAAAATTAAACGACGAAATATATAACTCTTCTAAAGCTGGAAAGAAAGAAAAATTGAAAAATTTAGTAAAGTTACTTCGAATAAAAAGCAATAATGCAATCTACAGTTAAATGGAAATTTTGGACAGTTTCCCTTGAATATTAATTTTGTTACTTACTTGGAGCTGACACCACACCAAATGTTTATAAAATCATTTTTAATCGAAGTTATTTTTAAATTTACTATCAACTTTTCTCGTTTATATTTTGCGAAAAAGGTAATTCAGTTTAGTTTAGTTATATTAACGTCCAGTTTTGAAGCAACACGAGGACTATTTTGGAGCGGACCTCGTAATTTTCAACCGCGGTCAGATGACGAGCAAAAATGGTAAAGCATACCTAGATCAGTACTCCTTGGGTGATGTGGAAAGCAGATGCATATTAATCATTATTTAACCGTTCAATATATGCTTCTTGAATTGTGTTATACAGATGAGATAAGATATGTATTTAATAAGTGAAAAGAAATTTCCCCATGTCATCGAGTTCCGGCAGACTTCACGTGGAAGGAACGAAGTGTCACGCCTCGTAGTGAGGTCACGAAAGACCGCAGAGGCTTTGTACTATCGGTGGTTATGGGTGGAGGGATACTTGACTATTTTCAGCTCTTTTTAGGAAAGGGAAGATAATATACCGATTATCTCCACAGGGTGTCCCTGGGTTTCTCATTGTATACATGAAGATAAAATGCTATTGCCTCCACATTCATACTGAAAGGATTTCGGCTTCTTTTGAAGCTTTTGACAAATAATTAGGAATAATGTGTTATTCCTATTTTCAAAGAGCTGAGTAAAGTACGAAAAGCATTACTTCTACTTGTTTGGTAAACTTTAAAGGAAGTCTATTCTATGCCATCAGTATTTAGAGTTTCTACGGATAAAAAGCAATGTTTATAATTTTTTTCTTTATTATTCGTATTTCTGGGTTTTCTTCACTGGATGAAGGATTTGTATCGATTTTATCTTAAGTTTTTTACGAGATCATTGGAATTCATATTTGTTTTATATTTTTCTAATTTATCAAAATTTTCTCACAAACAACTGTTCGAATTTCTTATTTAATCCATTTTTATGTCGTTAAAGTACTAATGTATCAAATTTTCGAAGCAAATTTCGCTGAATTTCACTAAAAACTTTCGAATTGATTTTATAAAAATTGGTTTTTTAAAGATTTTTATGATATGTGTTTACGATGCCTTTCAGGTGAAAGAACCGTTCGTAGTTAATGGCCATCGCACATTTATCTCTACTACACTGAAGAGCCAGAAAAACTGGTACACCTTCTTAATATCGTGTCGGGGCCCCATGAGCACGCAGAAGTGACGCAAAACGATGTGGCATGGACTCGGCTAATGTCTGAAGGTATCCTGGAGGAAATTCACACCATGAATCCTGCAGGGCAGTCAACAAATCCATAGGAGTGCGAGGTGGCGGAGATCTCCTCAACATCATGTAGCAAGGCATCCCGGATATCTTCAATAATGTTTATCTTTGGGGATTTAGGTGGCCAATGGAAGTGTCTAAAGTTAGAAGAGTGTTCCTGGAGCCACTTGGTAGCAACTCTCGACACGTGGGGTGTCGCATTGTCCTGCTGGAATTGTCCCAATCCGTTGGAATGCACAATGGACATGAATGAGTGTAGGTGATCGGACAGGATGCTTAAGTACCTGTCACCTGCCAGAGTCGTCTCTAGACATATCAGGGGTCACATATAGCACCAACTGCATACGTCCCATACCATCCCAGAGGCTCTACCAAATTGAACAGTCCCCTGTTGACAAACAGGGTCTATGGATTAATGATGTTGTCTCCATACTCGTACACGTGCATCTGTCCGATACAATTGGAAACGAGACTCGTCAGACCAGGCAACATGTTTCCAATCATCAGCAGTCCAATGGTAGTGTTGTCGGGCCCAGGAGAGGCGTAAAGCATTGTACCGTGCAGTCAACAACGGTACACGAGTGGGCCTTCGGCTCTGACAGCCCATATTTATGACGGTCCGTTGAACAGTTCACACTCTGACACTTGTAGATGCCCCATCATTGAAATCCTTGGAAATTTGAGGAAGCATTGCACGTCTATCTCGTTTAAGGATTCGCGTCGGACGTCAATGGTCCAGTTTTTTCAAGGTCTTTTTTCCGGCCACACCGATGGCGGAAATTTGATGTTTTACCAGATACCCGATATTTACGGTACACTCGTGAAATGGTCGTACGCGAAAATCCAAATTCCATCTCTACTTCGGAGATGCTATGTCCCATCTCTCGTGCGCCGAGTATAACGCCACGTTCAAAGTCACTTAAATCTCGAAAACATGCCATTGCAGCAGCAGAAACCGATCTAATATATTTGTCACACATCTGTTGTCTTATATAGGCGTTGCCGACCGCATCGGGTTACGATGATTGGTTGCATACCCCCGTTATTTGCAAACACACGCCTGTGCTAGTTTTTCTGGCTCTTCAGTGTAATATTAAAGTGAATGGGTGCTTCTGTTGTCTGTCTGTTTGTTGGCGCATTACAGGGCAGACCATGGAATAAAACATTGCAAAAAAAACCGTTGATATTTTCTTCACAAAAAACAGTAAGTGCATATCATTGTTTGTTTATTTTTAATTATTTTTTAAAGATACATTTCGGCCACCCTGTTCTTTGGAGATTAGGATTATGCATTTATAGCAATATTTTTGAGACCTAATTAGAATATTAATTAATTAAGAAGTAAAAGAAAGTTTTCGGTGATTTTTGAAGATAACTTTGAAAATATTATCGAAAAAAGGTAATTTTTACACCAACTTAAAATTCCAACGATTTTTTTTTCAATGATATAAATTTAGTTGCAATTTTAAATATGATTTACAAGAGTAGTTTTCATTGCTGAACTTTAAGTCAAATCTATTTCATTGTTTCACCAACTCTTTGAATCTCTTCTTTTTCTTTTGTCGAAAAAGATCATTATATCTCAGATAACTTTTTTTATTTAAAAATTTTACTTTACTCTTAAGCTATGAAAAGATCGCAAGTGATTTTATAGCTTATGAAAATTAGATTTTCTTTCTCCCTCTGTGTATTATTTAAGCATAAGGTAGTTTTTTTATTTCAGGATCCGATTTGTCAAGTGATATTTTTTAAATATACATGAGATATTTTGGAGATTTCCATCTATATATTTAAAATAATACGGTAAAACCTTCAGACAGTTAGCCAGCCCCAACCACTCGACGGATTTCGATAATTTTTATTTCATATGGAAGCTTATGACGTCTAGATATGCCATCAAGGGTCGTCTGCCTCCCACCACCCCCCATTTTCGAACGAAATCGAAAAAACATATACAGAATGTATGGTGGAGAAAGGTTTTTCCGATTTCGTTCAAAAATGGGGGGGGGGGCCGACGACTCTTGATGACATATCTAGACGTCATAAGCTTTCATATGAAATAAAAATTATCGAAATCAGTCGAGTTGGTCCGTTAAAACTACTAAACAGGAGTGGCTGCTCAGAAAAGTTTTAATGCAATAACCATGAGAATCACGTGTGACTTTAATGGCTAAAAATTCTTTGATACATATACAGGTGGTAGACAGAAAAATGCGAAAGCTTAAGCATTTGCACATTTTTCGGATATCTCCTGAAAGACTGGATGGATTTTCTTTGAGCCTCGACCATGTAAAGAAGAATCTTGAATTCACATTTTACAATGAAGATTCGGTCATGAGGACATTTAGTGGACCGACCCTAAATTGATGAAAAAAAATATCGTTTCACAGACAGCTGATAATGATTTGAAACTTTCATAAGTGGTGTTGTTTGATGTGCGCAATATTTACATGCACTTTCGTAAAAATTGCCCAAATGTTCGGGAAGATATAAATGTTTCTTAAAAAATCCCAAATTTTCTCGCATGTTTTTTACTTATAACATACAGAGTTTTCAACCAAACTATACGAAACTTACAAAATACTTGACAATACGTTAGAGAAGCATTGTATTAAAATTTGAAGTAAATATTTTGAATATGAGTATTCAAAGAATACTTTGAATACAGGAAGTATGAGTATTTGTAGTAAATATTTTTTTTTACTGCACATGTGCGAAACGTAGCGTAATTTTTCTTCCGCAACGTCAAAGCCAGATATATAGGGCAACTTATATAAAAAAATCCAATTCAATACCATTAGGATTTGGAAAAATATCGGCTTTGCAGCAAGCGGAATTTCTATCTCTCTAAGAGAATCAAAATGTTTTCCATAAATAGATATTTTTTAAGCTTGAATCTTCGAATAGTTATCGTAGAAATGGAATTTAAATAATGTATTTAATTTATAAGTATACAAGGGTATTCAGGATATTCAACTTTTATAAAATTCAATATTAATATTCGAAGATTTAAGTTTAAAAAGTATTAGTTTTTGTCAGAACCCTCATAATTTAGCTTCTCTCAGGATGCAACTGAAATTCACCGCTGAAATGCCGATATCTTTCTGTATCTTAACTACATTTAACTGGAACTTTTATATAAGTTGCCTTATATATTTGGCATTGAAGATATGAAAGAAAATTTACGTTACGTTTCGCACATACGCAGTATAAAAGTATCTACTACAAATACGTATACAGGGTTGACACTTATATCCGTTACCCCTTAACTTCTAAACGGTGACAGCTTAGGCCATAAAGTTTGTGTCTAGGTATTGTAAAAAGGCTATGCGCTACTCGATGAGACAACTTACAACGCCATCTATCGGCAAATTTTGGAATTAGCGGTTCTATCTCGTAAACAGTGAAAGATACGAGAAAAAAGTAAATTAGAAAGTCGTAGAGCACTCTTGATTTAGTACGAAAATATACATTGCGCACATTAATACTCAAAACAGAATGCAAAAAATGAACATTTGTTTGGTCACGATTTCGAAAATTGTCATGTCATAAAGAGTGGGAGAAAGAAACTGAGACACGTCCCTGTCTTCTGGGTCATTTATTTAGATTGCTCAAAATGCTCTCCGTTATCCACTATACACATTTGCACTGGATTTCTCGCTTCGCTCGCGTTTCACGACGCCATAGTGTCGTGAAACGCGAACAAAACAAAAACAAATTTTGACTTTTTTCGGCCCACCCTAATGTATATATTTAATATTAAGTATAAATTTCACTGGTATACATATTTATTAACTAGCATGAAAAAAGTAATCTAAAAATAATTTCAATAGAACTAACTAAATATATATATAGATAACACTTACTCTAATGATGTTAATACGAATTATTTTAATATAAATAGAAAAATACATTTAATTAGACTAAGTTTAAGAACTAATGAAAAACTTAATTAAATTTCTAATGTATGAACTAGTTATGAATTAAACGGTCAAGGAAATATAAAGCAAAAATAATTAATTTTTTTAAACAGAAAAATATCGTTCGTTCCATAAGCAGCAAACAAGGGCGTGTTAAACCTGTCGGGGACCCTGGTGCAGAATTTCTAAGGGGGCCCTCTGAATGCACTAAACATATATACTTTCACATTTCGTCTTACAAGGCATTTGGCGTTAACATAATATAATTTTGCATACCTTTAATGATGATAATTAGATTTTTATTAATAATAATAACATTTTTAACTGCTAATTATGTACCTTTATAATTAGTATATTCAAACTATAAGTTTCATCTTAATTAACCACAATTAAAATGTTTTCGGCTTGCATAAGTATATTATAACTTAAGTATTATCGAAATAACCTCAGAATCCATTCAATAAAAGAAATAGTGACAGATAAATTTTTTAGTAAAATTGCTTTCGGTATTATTATTGAATACCAAATTATTTTTTTCTTACAACATTAATAAAATATAAAGCTCTAAAAAGAATTACTTTAACGCTAAATACTGATGGGTTATAAATTGAGCATGCAAAAAAAAATGACGTTTAATATTAAATATTCAAATCAACATGAAATCTATGCTTGTTTTCATTGAAGAGCAATCGACCTCTTGAAAAAACAACTTGTTATAAACCGCTTTGTCTCTTCATTTTATAATTTTTTAAAGTTTTTTGTGGCATGAAATCATCTACGAAAGAAAAATGTTTTTAACTATTTTTTCCCAGTGTAGTTCTAAATTGAAGACTATACCAAATCGGACGCATTCTGATACTTTTTCAGATTATTTCCTTATACAACAAAGGTGTAAAGCCAAATTACTTTGATTAATCATTCAAAAATGCATTAACATTTAAAAACATTGCCAAATTAAAAAAATCTCGGAGATCAGTTTGAATAGAGCACGAATTCAATTTTAATAAAAATGAGCGAATTATGAAATACACGCATATAATTCAACAATAAGATAATTTTAATACTTTTACATTCATTGAAACATCAACAGATGCTTTAATAATTCATAAGAATTAAAATTATACATTAATTCTGGACAGTAAATTACTTTTTTTAAGTGTTTGAAATACTCTATGTTTTTTAAATATCTTGTAGAGCGACAAAGTGTTAAAATTGTACAAAATCATGTTCGAAAGAAGACGATTATGACTGTTTATAAACTAATTATAAATTCAAGTGTTATTTAGTTCTTCATGTTCCACGTATAGAAGCGCCATACTGTTTAACAAACTATTGCAGAAGTTCAAGGCGTAAAACTTCTACAATAATTTTTGAATCTTTTGAAGACAGAAGATTATCATTTTCAAATTTTAGTTTAAAAAATGAAAACACAAGCAATTCAGAAATATAGAAGTTCGAGAATATTTTTATTTCAAAATATATTGTCATCAAAATACAGTCAGTTGTTGAAAATATAAGATTTAAACACTTTATTGATTTCTTATAGCTTTTACTTGAAAATTATGTTAACGATATTAAATGGGACATGCTTTTATAGAAACGTTTAGGATGCGCTGCTGTAACAAATATTACACTTCTAATACTCGATATTTCATTTTTATTGAATTAAATATAAGAGGAAATAGTTAAGTAATTGATATTCACAATCTCTGCAAAAATTACAAATGAGATTAGAACATTGTTACCTTTTGCTGAATATGAATTTACAAAAACTAATTTTTCCCATTTCAGTTTTTAAAAACATTATTTTCAAATTAAATTAAATGCAGGCAGCTGCATTCTATTCAATAAAGCTACGAATGTAGCGATAAACTTCATCACTCAAAATATTTCGAATTTTTATAGAATTTACATGATTTTGTTTGGAGCTCCAGGAGCTAGTGAAATCGGCATGCTGTTCGATGAAATGCTTACTATAAAATATTATTCAGAATTAAAATGGTACCTTAAATAAAATTTGCCTTATTGAATATAAAAACTGTTCAAAATGAGCCAAGCTGTTAGACAGAGTTGTGTCTATTAGAAAGGAAGAAAATTCATTTTCACCAAATTATGTAAAGCGCAAGATTGATTTTTTTTCCCTCATAGTGACTAAACATTTATCGAGAATTATTTCTTCGACGTAATGAGTTCGAACCTGGCGCTGCTTTGAATAGAGTCGTATCTCTAATAGCAATAAACAGTAACGGTAAACCCACGGTAACACAAACAACAATCAATAAGAATTTTTTTATTTGAGATTTTCAAAGGTAAGGCCAGATTAAGATAAAAGACGTTAGGGGACCATGATGACGAGTATTGTCAAAGGCGTTTAATAAAAGTGCGAGAGGAAATGAATAGAAATCGGGAGTCGCTAGTTTCACATTTCCACCGTGGAAATTATTTGAAACAGCTTACTGAATGCAATTGGATCTGGGAAATAAAAAAAATTACTAACTGAACGGATGTTTTAGTATTAATGAAAAATATGTGAATTATTTGATGATCATCAAAAATGGAAACTCATCATTCAGTCTGATCACTGAAATGACAGTTTCGTGAGATTTTTTAATAACAGATGAGTTTCTTTCTTAGACCCGAAAGTTTTGATAGGGTAGTGTTTTTCCATCTGAAATTGATTAAACACCAGTCTATATGAACTAGGACTATACATCTGGATAGATAGAAATGAATTTTGGGAGTTTTTTTTAATAAGTTAATTTATCGCGATATTTAAAAAAAACTTTGAATTTGGCCTTTAATACACCCTGTTAGCAAATACATGATGAGTTGGAGATTCAAAATTGGAATTGCGGGCCACTTTAAGTTTCATTATATAAACATAACTTTACTCTCTGGCCAATTCTTGGTGCTTCTGATCATTGGCGTGCTTCAAATTGTCCAGCTGGCTACTATATTTAGCCGAATCAATTGCTTGATTAAGGCTTAACTGCTTCTTATAGACAATATCTTTTGGAGGGGGACCACAGACAGTTGCCTAAATTGGATTGTTTAAATCAATGAGATTATTATCTTGAACTACAGGAATAGCACAGAAAGCACTTATCACCACTATTAATCCTCTTTAATTTGAAGTGGAACAAGCCAAAGCGAAGCAAAACCGATAAAAGGACATTAAGGCCATTAAAGGTTGGATAAAAAAAACTAAGGAAACTTATCTTTGTATCATATGTGAGGAAACAAAGGAAGAAGAAGAACTGATAAAGTACATAAAATGTCATACTTGGATTCATATATCACATGCTGGTTTGAATTAGAGAATCAAAAAATATTTGAGCTGGTGTGAATTTGAGAATCAAAAAATATTTGAGCTGGTTTGAATTTGAGAATCAAAGAATATTTTTGCTTTAATTTGGCTTAAAGAAATTGGTGGTCCAATTTGGGAAACCAGTTTCCTTTATTGTACCGATGACACAATATTTAAGCAATTTTTTTTCACTAAGTTAAAGTGTATTCCGTAAAAAGTTCATTACAATGTTTTGAAGATAAATAAACTACGAAACAGTTCTACTACTTGTTTTTCATTAAAATTACTTCTCTACCACTGTACATTAAAAAACGTCCAGGTGGTCCAAATTCGGCAATCTTCCCCATCTTGAAAATAATTCTTGTAGTAGTAAGAAAGCATTAAATGCCGAAAATGCCTTTTTTAGTTCTCCATGACACCAAACAAATACAATTAAACCAGTGTTAATGGTGAATCGACACAAATATTGGCGAAAACACCATCTTTCAGAAAATATATAATTTCAAAGGTTGATAACAGCATTTTAGCGTCCCTTTAATTATCAATAAATTAATTGATGATCATCGAGAACACACACAGCTACACACTCGCGCGCGCATGCGCACAAATAACATTTTTCGAAATTTAAAACTCCGTAGTTGTATGAGTGCACTATAGATTCACTATTGCGAAAAGTCTTGATGTAACAAAATCTCAAAAATCAACTGTAACTAAACTTGAAGGTTATTAGCGCCTGAACCTTGCAATGCTGTGAAAGTGGCTTAACAACATAGAACATCAATAATATTTGGATATTATTTAGAGTGATAGTTAGAATAATAACAAAATTAATTTTTTTCATTAAAAAAGTTAAAAGGGGAAAAAAATCTAACTAGCAATATGGAAAAAATGTAACTTAGAAAATCATCGGCAGATTCGAGTTCGCAGCTGAGAGCATATTTAGTGAGGTGGGGAAGTCCAAAATTTAAGGAATTAATTTTGACAGAGAGCTTCAATCAAGTTGAATAAAATATCTGCTTGGTCTTTTCTTTTCATTTGCTGGGTTACTTGACGAATATTCTTTACTCCTGAGAAGATGTTCCCTACTTCTGTCAGAATCTCTAGGAGACCTGTGAAGTTTTCATGGATGGCTTCATGGATGGTGGGAAGTTTACTTGTAGGGAGAGAGGAATGTCAGAGTTGTTTGGGAATTCTTTTGTACTGTCTGGAGAGGGGTTTACTTTTTCATCTGGCTTAGCTTTTCTTTTTTCGTTCTTGGGTTTGAAAAGTGAGAAAAAATTTTGTTTTTCCGTACCTTGGAACTGTTTTGTGTCTCGGAAAATTTGGGGCAGCCATTGTAGCATGCTGCTTGTGGACCACCACAGTTAGGGCACTATGGAATTACAAAGAAATCCATCCCTCAAATAATCTCGCTGCACAAATAACCTTTCAAGGTATTCAGTTATGGTCCATAAATTTTTCATTTCTTCCTTTCGTCGCACTGAAGAGCTATATTTTCGAACCTGCGTGGTTAGTGTCATAATGACATCTCCGAGTGACAAATTTAAACCGATCTTCTTTCAGTCATGATTTCTCTGCTCCAGTACCTATGCATTTTTCAGGGTTTGAACCAAAATTCTAAATTTTCATCAGTTTGCTTTATTAACTATTCTGCTAGCTAGATAACAATATGTTAATTTCGCATTTATAGTTTATATAAGTCTAAGTCAAATGTATACTGATTAGTCAGATAAAAATCTTCTATTGCGAAACAAAATTTTTTTTCTTTTTGCTTGAGGGAGGGACAGCGTCGGTTTTACCATTAGATGACCCGAGACGATTGTCTACGGATGTTTGTCCATCAAACGAAACTGTCATTTGTTCATCGAACTTCCGCTCCTCATACCAAATTTTGTATTGCAACATGTGTTTAATTGTAAATATATTATTAAGCATGTTAATGAATCATTGATGCTTAAAATGCAAGTTAATGAATGTTACTGATAACTTTTTCTACTTTTGGCACAATTTAATGTTTCGTTAATTAAAAAAAACACAATAAAATTTTTATATCAAATTTGTTTATGTAGGAAAAGAACCGGTCAGCTAAGACTCGAAGACCTATTGAAGCTAAACTATTCGACATAGAGCTTGTCAAATTTTATTTAAATATTCATTGTTTAATAGAGTACAATATATAATTCCTGAAAAGTCATAGTTTCATTACTTTTTTCCATCAATGGTTTTTTTTTTTTTTATAAAAAAGTCAAACTACGCGGTGGGGTAAAACAGGGTACACATGTTAATTTTATAGGAAATTAGGGAAACTAGATTTTCAGTAGAAAAGTAGCAGGCATTTTTATTTTATATGATAATTTAAAAATATTAGTTACTAAATTCACATGTAAAGCCCAGTTGTCTTCTTCCTGCGTGCCACTGCAGCTTTCTTGGGTCCAGCTAAGACTAAGACAGTTTCTACATTGGATTAACCCTTCTCAGTTATTTAAATTAGAAAATACATCATTAAAATATAAAAAATCAACGTCTGATGTGTTCTTATCGTCTTCATCGGAGGAATAATCAATTCTGACTTTCCCGGTCTTGCGACACTTGGAGTACCCGGTTTCACCCTCAGTGCAAAGGTTATAAAAACGAAATAAAATCACGTACCTATTGAACTAAATCCTTATTGTTTGATAGGGCATAAATCCTTAGTAAACATTAATAAGCTGGACTAAATATAGTTTTTATAACTGCAATAATTATTAAATAAAATAGTTTAAAAAAAAAGAAAATTAGAGAGTTGACTGCTTACGACAAATAGACCTTCACAGAATTCAACTGCAACAACATGCCACTATGACTGTTTCTTCCTCTTGACTAGCAGAGTGTAATTCAGTATCTGTCCGCTAGAAAGGAGAACTAACAGCGCTAGAATAAAGGGTCCCCAGTTTTATCTCACTCTCCCCTATACATAAATTTGACTATGCATGTGAATATGTAAGTATGTATTCGTAAGGGGCGCATAAATATTTTGCATAAGGGGTCCAGGTACCCTTGCACAAGTCCTGGTGAGGGATGATTTAATCTCATTTTATTATATTCCCTGAGGAAAGTTTTTATTCTGTAGATAATAACTAATCAAACAAATTGGAGAGTGGATTTTAAAAAAAAGTTTGTGACTTGATTTCCTGAAGTTTATTGACACAAACAGCAATTAAAATGCTGATTTTTGAAAAGAATTGCGCATCAGAAACCAACTATTTTGGATATTCTTTGGATGGAGAAAGATCCTGGTAGAATGAGAAGCAAAATAATAGGGCCACCTCGTGCTCACATGATAACGTAAAGTAACTAGCATCATTTCCAATTTTTAATCCACCGCGCAATTGTTACTTGTAAACGGTATGATCTCTTAAACCCTTTCGGGTAGGCGGGTCGCCGTGAGGTATGCCAACCAGTATGAGCAGTTTTTTTTTTTTTTTTTTGCTTTTGAAAGAATGATTTATTTTTGCTTCATATTTTCTTTGATTATTATACTTATAGTTTTACATTACATTTTTAAATTTTACAATTATTTTTATAATTTCTAATTATGGTTTTGTTCCGATTCCATTTTTATTTTTTAAATTTTGCCAGATTTATTTAGCCACTTCACTGCTTTGCCCGTGCATCGAATTATCGTATTTTTGAACTTATAATCTAAAATTAAGTCATTCAAAAACGTAATTCGAAATAAAAAAAATTGCGGGGAATTCACATAAACATCTGATATGTTCTATGGATTCTAAGTTCAATCAAAACGACAATATATTTCTAAAACAGAATGTGAAACCACTGGTGTTACGACGGGGGGTATAGATGCCCCGGATGCCATGAAAACAATGCGTTTATGCCACTTTTTAAATGTAAATATTGGAGGGAGCGAAAAATTAATAGCATGCCCCGGGTGCCATTTACACTTCTGATGCCACTGATGACGACTGGGGGCGAAAAAATTATATTATTGACCGGTCGCCCCTAACTCTCGCTCGGCCACTGGATGTCATGTAATCAATTAGTGACGAAAACAAAACGGTTTTAAGTGGTTAATATATTTTATATTTATATTACAATCCTTCGTGTTCGTTAGCATGATTAAAGCCTAATTTTAATTTTATAGTAAACGTTTTATAAATTTATAATGCATTAAGGTTATTTTACTCAAGTTATTTATTAGAATATTTTTTATTTTTCATAAATTGGTTAGCAATAATATACAACAGCGTGTTGGAGAAACCTTTATCTCTAAATAATACAGTACGATGTTGGTTTAAAAACTTCTCCTCGAATTTTCCTAGTTTGTTCAAAAGTTTACGCAAGTTTAAGCAAAACGCAAACAGAGTCATTGAGCAGCAGAAGATGAGATGACACATCCATGAACAATGTGTCATATAGTGCACCATTTAGTTGTATGTTTGGACGATATGCACAGTGACTTTCGTCATGTGATTGTCACGTCATAGGAGTTGACTCCAAAGGTAATACGTCAATCATACTTGTATGGAATTAAAACGTAAACATATATGGGGGTGTTTAAGCTAACAGTTAATATCTAAGTAAATGGGATCGTGGTGGCCTGGTGGATAGGCTTCGGGGCCGGAGAGTTGCAGGTTCGACACTCGATTTCACAGAAGAACCGCCTTGTAAGCGGGCCTGGTGCACGTTAAATCCGTTGGAGTCAAATGTCTCCCAATGGTGTGGAGTGTAAGTTTGGAGAGGGCGGGGGGAGCGGCTTAGGTGCCGTCCTCATCATCCGACCACGGCTAAATATTACGAGGTCTGTACCAAACTGACCTTTGTGTTGCTTTGAAGCGGGACGTAAATATATCTTATCTAGTTAAATAGCTTGAAATTCTTAGCAATTTTTATTTGAAATGCATTGAATGTGCAGATTTTCAATAAGTTTGTTTCGATGTCTGTCAATGAGTATAACAAAAATACGAACATTTTAATCTAAAATAGACTTTAAAAATGTTACTGTTAATGGAAAAATTATAATTAGATTACCAAGATGGGCCGCAGTTTCGAGTGTGGATTCGTCGAAAAGATCCGTATAGGGGCCTGGTGTATTCTAAATCTATCGAGGGTCAAACATCCTCCCGCTGGTATGGTGCGGAAGCTTGGAGAGGGGGTTCCGGTGTAGATGTCGTCCTCATAATCTGATCATGGTTCAAAATTACGAGGTCCGTCCCAAAATAGCCTTCGTGTTGCTTCAAAAGGGGACGAACTGAGCCAAAATAATGCTGTCATAGGCAATAGTTAACTTCATCTAATCCACAATTTGAATTTGATATATTCGTTGTGTATACAGGGTGTACCATAAAAGTGGAAAAAGATTTTATTACCTTAAATATTGCACATAGACAAATACTTCCAATTGCAAAGTTTTATAAAATAAGGTGGGGATTTATTTGAAAAAAACTTTGGCTTCTGTGGAAAGTGTAAAAGATTAAATTTTTATACAGTCCCCGTAGTGTAAAAGTGTCAGTAAATTGTTCTACTTACATTCATCTATGAACACACAAAGTTGCCCGTTTCTATCTTCAAAAGTTATAGAAATATTAGAAGGCAAATTTATTGACTTGGACCACTTTTTCATATCTCAAATTGTTGTTCGATCCAGTAATTCGATGAGCAATTCAGGGATAATACACATATTTCAATAAATTATTAAAAGTGTGGAATCAGGAAATAATAATGCATTTATTAATTCGTATTGAATTAAAACATTACCAAATAATACATTAACTGAAATATTTACAAAAACAGTTTAAATGTGAACCTTCGACATCTATCCGAGACAATGGAGGAGAAACGAGCAGTACTACATAAATAGTAATAGAATACAATTGAAATACAATTTTTTCAAAAAAGCTTTCCTTTTAATAGCCCAAATTTGTAACTGCAATTAATAAATTAACTTTATATTATGCACACCAAAATTGAGAACAAATAATTTAATATTCATGATCGGTATTAGGCTATTTTTCAGATATGCCTTAAATTTTCACTTTCACAAGTTTTCATTCTCGTCTTTATAAAGTCGATAGTTGCAACTATCGACCAATAAAACTGAGTGACCGTATGTGTGATTAGCAAATTTTTTTCAAGTCATGACGATTGGATGACGATATATATAGAACTAGACAAATATTTACATTTCGCAAATTTTCTGTGTTGAATAAATTTGCATTTCTACAATAAACGTCTACATTTAAATTTGTGAGAAGCCCCTTTAAATTTAGAAATAAATATATCTCTGCAAATTTTGCAGATAGAAGCGTGAAACTTAGTGTGTTTATAGATGAGTTAAAGAGGAAAATTTTACTAATTTATACTTTTACTCTATGGGGACCGTATAAAAATTTAATTTTTTAAACTTTTTTATTGACAATCTCCACAGAAGTCAAAGTGTTTTCATACGATTGCCCATCTTATTCAATGAAACTTTGTAATTGTAAATATTTACCCAGGTGCAATATTTAAGGAAATAAATGCTTGTTCCACTTTTTGGGGACACCCTGTATAATTTCTTTTTAAAAATATTACTTGAAAGTATATTAAGAACACAAAAAGTGTTCCTGCTTAATGGTTAGATGTACGTATATCACGGGGGTAATGTTCTTGACCCCACGTCATTATTCCTTTTACTTTAAAATGATTTCAAATATCATATTTATCACCAAAAGAATACATAAAATAATAAGGATTGCAGAGACAACCATCACCAACTCTATCAAGAGTTTCTACTATTTTTTTATATCAAAAAATAATAATTTGAAGTAACAAGAAAACACAACACTTTGCCATCACGATAAGGGAAACAGTAAAAACTATTTACAAGAAAATACTTAAATTAACAGACGCCCCAGTGGCATAATGGCAAATGATTGGGATCGTTACAATGTCTTTTCTGACTTTTAAATATCCATGTCACCAACGTCTGAAATCGTGCAAGACTGAGAACTCAAAATTATGTTGATCAATCTGTTTGACGCAGCATGGTGAAATAATGGACCTTCTGCCATTAGATCCAAACAAACCAATCCAAGATTCCACTGACGAAGAATTGGTGTATTTTTTAATATGATTTTTTCTCAAAGTGCCAGCATAACTTCAGAACATAGAAATTAAGAAAATTTTCTAATTTATTGTTATACAGGATTTTCAGAAGATTGGCCAACTCCATTAACGCACCTTTCTGTTTTGCAAACAAATTAAGTTTGAATATGAAACTAGCCAAGCTCTTGCTTTCATAATGAACGGGAAATAATTATTACCCTGCAGTAGGAAAGCAAATCAAGCCCGACCTTCGTCCTAAGCAAGTCTCCGAAAGTGGTGGTTGAATCGTTATTTTGGAAAGTGGTCTTTGTTCTTGTGAAAATTTTAACGCTAAGCTGTATTTTATCGACAATGAGTATGAGAAATAAATAAAGACACATTTCATATAGTATTTTTAGATTCATAAGAGTAGTATTTTACACTGTTACTATTACATGAATACTTATTAGCCATTAAATAACGGGCTAGATGAAAACTAAAAATCCTCCCTCGGCTCAGATTTTAAAGAATTTTTACTCTTTTCAAATAATTGGAAGGTAAGGTCTGTCGCTTTCCTTGACCAACTATATAGAGTTACTATTTTTGTTTTCCCTTATTAGTAATCAATCTACCAATTAATATAGGATAATCGAATTGGACAGAAGAGTATAACCATCCACCAGATGATTAGAGCAGAGATAATTTAGTACAACGGAGGATGTGAAATCCCAATCGTTTATCGGTACAGAAGTTGTACCAGGATGCATAGAGACATTTTGAAGGAAGTGCAGTCGTAGTAAAATACAAAATTCTTTTATTCTAATCTTCATATGGTTTATAAAAGACAAATTACATTAGTTCAATATTCTAAATGAATTTTCAGGAGTTTCCAAATCATGACCAGTCGGAATTATTAGACGTGAAGGCGGCGCGTTCAGCGAAGAAAGGGAAATTGTTAAAAGATAAACTCCACTCACAGGCTATATGTATTCGGAACCTTAGAATCCTCTGATTTTGGCTAATTCAGCTGCTTTTTGGGTTTCTCGAAAAGTGACGACACGCGCGACTCATGAGTCAAAGTAGAAGTGCTTTAGTTGAAGTGGAAGTAGTTTTATTTTTAAAAATTAAGCGGAGTTGAATATATATATGTAATGATTTAACTTTTTGCCTTCTTTAATTATTTTTAATGTTACTTCACTTTTAAATACTTCTACTTTAACTTACAGTCACGAGTTTTTTCGGGGAGTCCCCGTCTTCCAAGTACTTAAGCTCTCTGCGCATTGTTAACTACCCTTTTTTCTGATTTTAACTACAGCGACGACGCACGGCCGGCGGCATTCGCGAATATGATCATGGATTGGACGTTTAAATATCATCTAAGATGTTAAAATAATCTGATCGCTTTCACATGAAATAATATTCCTGAAATTAAGAAGAATTTAATTTAATCATCTGCGGAATTAGCTTAAAACTGCCTCTACAAGTCTAAAAGCTTCTACAAGTATCTCGCTATATATAAAATTCAATGTCTGTTTGTGTGTTTGAACCTTATACAATTCCACACCTCTCGACGGATTAGAACGAAATTCAGCGCACATGTTCCCTAGCACCTAGAAAGATTAACTACGCAATTAAAAAGTTTCTAACTCCACCTAAAGGAGGGTGAAAGGGGGGTTAAAAGGTTTAGCGTTTTTCTGCCTTAACTTTTGAACATATCATCGCAAAGAAAATATTTTTACACCCTCTTAAAATTTAAAAAATTAGCTTTTCAGTGACACCTGTTCCATTTCTGTATAACTTTTCTTTTTATTTATAATCAATTTTAAAAATTAATTTAAACACAATTTGTAAGAATTCTTTCTTTTGTTGCAATATTAAACCTAATCACATCTGCCACTCACGTGCTTTTTCCAATGTTAAATTGCTTTCTTTAGACATTTTCACCTTCGCACGCAGAATTTCGCAGCTTTTAATATGCGCGTGCGATAAATTACATTGAAACATTGCTTTTTAAAATCATTGCAACTTCTTCTATAGTTTGCCTTAATTTTCTCTCAGATTTTAGCACTTTTAAATTTTTAATACTTATCTGTCTTTTAATTGACTGGGTGTTTTTACTTTATCTCATTAATAAAGATTATAGTTAATTTATAAGTTTTTCAGTTTTTATGGTATTGTCTATGTTCTCGCACAACCTTCAAAATCATACTCTTTAAAATCTATCAACGGACAAAAAAGGAAACCTTTGCATTTTTTAACTAAAGTTTTGTGTCCTTTTTTTAATTTCTTAATATCTATATTTCAGGCATTATTTTTCCCTATTAACACATACTGTCATATCATTAGAACTCAAAATCCAAATATTATGTTGTGAATTTATAGCTAAAACATGCAATGTATCTTTAGAAAAAATCTGGCACACATGTTCCTTCGCACATGAAAGGATTAATTACGATGTTAAAAAGTTTCTAGGGGAAGTAAAAAGGGTAATTTTTAACTTTTTTCCGAAGTAACTTCAGAACATATCATCACACAAAAATTATTTTTGAACCATCTTAAAAGTAAAAAAAAGATATAGCTTCTCAGCGGCACAGGTTTCATTTTTGTAATACTATATCTTTGACTTTTAATCTTTTTTCAAAATTATTTTTAAAAAATTTATAACGTTTTTGTTTGATGTCATTTAAAACGTATTTCATTTTTAATCCTTCACGTATTTTGGTAATGTTAAAATTAATTTACTTTCTTTGGACAATTCCACTTTCATTTCCTTTTAGCTTTAAATTTTCTAAGCACAAATAAATTTTTGGTTTATTTTTACCTTCGTCGTATCTAGAATTCAGGAATATTTTCCCTGTTACCCACTACTGTCATATCATTTGGATATCAAGGCTTTTAATATAGTAAGGTGTGAGTGAGGATCATAAAATTTGAGCCAACCACACGTTTTATATAATATCACAAAAATATAAACTCAACCGAAAATATTTTCCAAAATTATTCACGTTGGCATTCCACCATGAGCACGTTGCATTTTGTGTAGTGAATATTTGTTTGAGCATTGATGAATTTTGTAATTGATGGTTTTTAGTAGCAGTTGATATCAAGATGCTTATTAATTAATGGGAAAACGTTGTTATAACGTGTATTACCTATGCCTACAAGTCAACACATGACGCTTTGAACAGAGATTTGTAACATATAGCAAACTACGATGTGAATATTTCAAAAAATACGGTGGGAACAAATAAACCTTGACTAACAGAAGATCAGCCAACAGCGCATGAAGTGATGGGAAATTGGATTGCTGAAGAGAACGGTGAACCTCTCTTAGTTGAAGTCTCATGTGGAACTGAAACAACATTTTTTAATTAATTTGATCCTTACTGAAATCGAATCTAAATGTCATATAGCTCTTGCCCTTGCTCCATCAAGAATAGCTATCAAACTTTTGGATAGTGACCTCATAGCACATTCTTCATTACAGTTATCTCTGGTTTTGCTCACACTGAGAATTCTATATGCAATACAAGCAGTGGAGAATCCAGGATTTGGGTCGGGGGGGAGGGGCTGAGGTCATAAAAAATTTGTATTGTCGTGACGAATCCTCATGACTTATGAAAACCAAAACACTTTAACTTTACAGATTTTACTCACCTAACAATAAGAATAATAAAAAAAACTACAATACTTTCGATAATATAATAAAAAATTCAACGAAGTAACTAGCCAAAAAATGTCTTCGACCGCGTCAACGCTACAAGTACAACTGGAATGACTAGAAAAGTAGGATAATTTTCGAGCCTGTCAAGCCAGAAAGCAATGTTGTCACGTTTTTATTATTAATTTTTAAAAAAAGGGAAATTAAGAACAAATAATTATAGTGATTTTAAATAAAATCAAGATTTCTGGCTTAGCTCTGGGGGGGGGGGGCGGCGGCCAGATAGCTCCCTGGATTCGCCACTGAATATAAGCAAAAGGTCTAATAAGGCGATTGTCCAACAAATTGTAAACTTATCATTTGGGGTGAATGTACGATGCCAAATAAATTGACCATTATCATGTTTGTTTCTCCCATGGTATATGATCTGGAATGAAAACTCCAAGCAATCTTTACATATATGCTCCAAACGGCGAGATCAAAAATGTCGTTTATTCGAAACCTTTAAAGTAGTAATTAATTAGGTATTATTAGTTAGGATTGAGGTACTAAAAAGGGGTCGTATATTTAAACTCGAAAACTATATGATATAAAAGCATGTGCGTTTTTCTTTTTCTTTCATATGTATAGAATAGATAAATGCTTGCGGAGCCGCGGGTACAACGGCTAGGTTGTCCCTTTTCATAGTGTAATAGTCTTCAATCAAACTATCTTTTGTATTTCATTTGTATAATTATTGATAAGGTAATTTGATTTTAATTTTAATTTTTAGATTAATATTTGTATATATTGAAAATATGACTCATGTTTTGATTAATTGAGATATTTAACTATATATATATATATGTGTGTGTGTGTGTAATAATCTCACTCAATTTTACTTTAAATTCTAATATTATATTTTTAAAAAATCTTAATTATAGTACAAACTAATGTATTCCAAAATCACTTTTCTTAAACTCCACTTTTGTTTCATTTCCCGCCCTGGAGGAATATTAAATCCCGCATTTTGACATATTTATTACTAAAAGAATACTTTAATCGCTTCCACACGCGCCCACAGAAATCATGACTCAGCGTCTTGTTGGCGCCAAACTTTTCCCTAAAACATTACGTAACTTGTTAAAAATAGCTAATACCCCCTTCACTTTATCACGTGTCTAGATGTTAATACCCTATCTGAGAGAGCGCAGGGATTTTTCGTTCCCTTTTGGCTTGTAAACCTCGTATGAGATCGACCTATATCCGCCACTCTCCTTATATCTGAATACGTTGATAATTGATAAATAAATAAAAATTAGCTCTTTACTCGGCCTTTTTGTTACTTGTTAGTAACTACATTAACAAAATTATTATATATATAATAAAAAGCTATATCTAACATCTTGTATAATTTACACTCAAGGTGCAAAGCATCCTAAAAACAGTGTTAACATTATATATGTAATAATAATAACACATTTATTCACAAGCAAAACAACAAACACATCAAACATCCATTTTAAGAATTTTAACTGATTACATATCTAAATTAAATTATCCAATAATCAAAATTATTAAATTAATACCAAAAGTACCTATAGAAAGTTTCTAAACATATCATATGTTCAAAAACTTTGATTGATTTGGTAATTGAAATTTTGGATTCAGGTGTCTCTATAGGCATTTATGATAAAAGAAAAGACTTTAATTTCAAGGCTATTACACTTTGTGACTTTCAAACAAATCTTAACATTAAAATATTAAAAAACACTATTTATTCTCAAATTAATAGAATAAAAAAATATTTGTAATAACCCATCAACTTTCGTCACAGCTTTTGATAATTTAAATAATAACTTAAAAATAAATGGCTACCTAAGTAATCTCTTTCACTATAATAACTTAATTAAAAAAGGATTGAAGAGCTTCTAAATATCTGTTAATTTAATTCGAATTTCTCTCAATAGATGGAGCTAGGTTTGAAAGCTTCTAAACTTAAAATCCTTTGTTTCTGATATGCTTCGATGGCGTTGTTTTTATTGGTTTATTTAGCAGAAGGTAATGTTATTTTTATGTTCTTGTTTTCTATTGGATTTGTTAAAAAAGACTTTCTGAAGTTTTTCTTATTTAAGAAAGGTTTTTCCTGCATTATATCAATTATTGGATAAATTCAGGCCACGGAGGGAATATTATTTACTATTAAGTCGTTCCCTCGGCAGAGAATGTATCCATTTTAGAACTCCGATGGCGAGTGGCACTTTGGAAAAGTTCGCCATTCGAGTTCTCTTTCATTTTTAGTTCCATTTTATTTGTTTAATCTTAATGTGTTATAATTTTTATTGCAGTATGATATTTGTTGTTTGATTATATCTTAATTGGTTATTAATAAGAAAGACTTTTCTCGCTTCCACCAGCAATTAAGACATTCATTGCAGACTGTTTCAGTTTACTTTATGTATTAATTATTCTTGTTTTTTTATTTTTTTTTCCTCTTCTTTCTGTATTTCATCTTTACGCTGAGAGGGTTTTGTATAACCGTAAACCTTATCTGGTAGGTTCCCTCCCGGTGGATTAATAATAATAATTATAATACTTTTTCTCGAGATGATATTTGCCCATAGTATTAATATTTACTGACTTATCTAGGTCCAATTAAAACTGGATGGATAGTTAAAATACCAAGCCTCAATCGTGATGATTTTTAAAAACTTTAAATATTCAGGAAAAATGATATTTACAAGAAAATGATTTTTTTGTGTAAAAGAACCAGCAGGAAGCTGGATAAAATATTAAAAATGTGCCTAAATTTTTTTTGTTGATAAAATATTTGTTTTCGTACAGTTTGACCTTTGATACATAACATTTAATTTTTTTCATGTAATGCGAATTTTGAAAGGATTACGCAAAGAGGTTTTTAGGAAACTTTTTCGTTACCTTACACAAAACCTCATCATAATTGACTTCATTAAAATCAATAAGTAAATAAGTGCATCATTGCATTGTGAAATTTTGAAATCGAATAGGAAATAAAATGAATTTCCAAATAACATCGTCGTCGCAACCAACGATAATGACTCTCATTCGAGGAAATTTGATTTACCCAAGGTAAAAAGGGAAAACAAAATTGAATAAAGCCATTCAGAAGGCATTTAATTTCTTAATGCTAAAAAATAATGAATTTCACAATGCCACAGTATGGCAACTTGCTTCCAGGTGCAGTTAAATAAGAGTAGCAAGACAGAAATAGCCAGTACGACATTTTGCTTTTTGAAGGCACGTCCTGACAGTAGACAACTAAGTGTATTGCTCGTAAGTAAAACAGCATTTCTTAACGCTGAAAATTTCGCTCTTTGATGCGTCTTTTTTAATCCTCATTTCATTATATTTTATTAAAATCAATTCATGCGAATATTGTATTCCATGAATCAAGTAAAAGTTTACAGATTAATTACATGTCCCTCAAGTAACAGTTAACAGATGAATTACATGTTACTATCAAGGCCAGATTATCAAATAGGGAAAGTATGCAACTGCCTAGGGGCCCCGAGACATCGAGATTTTTTTTTTTGCAGTATTTTCAGGGTAACTTACTCGTAATTTTTTTATCATTTGATTTACCATGTACTCGAACATCTTCTAGTTTAGTGGTTTGTTTTTTCAACTACCTAATTAGATGACACCTTCTATTTTGGAAATACGGTGTCATTTTAATTCATTTGAGAGCCTAAAGGAGAGTGTAAATGTTTGTGTATCTCACGTAATTTTTGTATCGAAATATAACGACTGTGAATGACTTTGTTTCAGTTTGTTAGTTTACAATTGTGGTAAATCGATGCCCAGAAATTTTCCGGGCATACTACTTAAGGGGTTAAAATCACGTACAGTTTAAATTACAGAACATTAATTATACTTGGGGGGTTTTTTTCATGTTTTCAGAATCGCTTCCAGATCAGAACGGTCCTTTTTTTTCTGTAGACTGACTGACTCACAAATCAACAACCCTGGCAAACTTTGTATTTGAATATTTAGAATGGATTAAAAAAATTTGTAATTGTTTTTACCGTTTTGTTAAAAATTAGTTTTAAATTTAAATTTTTAAAAAATTATACGAGAGATACTGGAACCAATTCTCTTGAAGGAGACCCACAGTTGCATGTTTTGTTATTTCAGTTTGTCGTAATATTTGTTACTTAAAAACTACTTATATAGATATTACATTAAAGTATAAAAAAATCTGATTTTGGAACTTTGGGAGGGGGTCCCCCGAAACTTGCATTGCCTAAGGACCCGAGACAGCTTAATCCAACCCTGGGTACTACAGAAAACGAGATTTATTTTAGATTTCACTCGTAGTTTGAAGTTACTATTTTTTATGAACTTTCAGGTATTCGTAGAAAAAGAAACGATATTTTATTTTCTACAGCAGCTGTTTATCATATGTGTGACTTTTCTTTGGCCGTATGTAGTTTTAAATCATAAATCGTCGGTTAACAAGCAACACCACCTATCTCAATTTTTTGAAATTTCCAAGAGGAAGAAAAAACAGATTTTTTTTTGCAACCAATAAGTATTATTTCGGAATTTTTTTCCACATCTGGTAGGACATGCAGTCTTATGTTCGTACCGGATGTTAAAAAAATATCAGAAATATTCGTTATTAGTTGCGAAAAATTCAGTTTTTTTCTTCCTCTTTGAAATTTCAAAAAACTAAGATAGGTGGTGTTGCTTGTTAAGCGACGAAATATTGGTTTTATTACTATTCGATATATCTCTTCACCTAACTGTGTTGGTCAAAAATGTTACGATGACCCAACCATAAATTTTTTTTACAATGCTTTGAAAACTGTCGGTGGATGGTTTTGAGGTAAATTACTGAATTTTTTGCATTGCTGGTTAAATGCACGTTCCATGGTAACTCGAGACATGGTAAAATATGTCCATAACATTAAAAGTTGCATCTGATGAGTTACTTACACAATAGGCATATGTTAAAATAAACTCGAAAACTTCGCCTATTAGATAATTTTCAAATAATTATTAAATATTTTATTATTATGATTAATAATGTATTCAATTTTTTTAAATTAATCGAAAATTTCAGGTTATATAAACTAGACGTTGTATTAACAAACATAGGTTAGAATAAATATAAAAACTTGCGGCTATAAAATGCTTTTAAATATTACATTCAATTATTATATGCTTAATTATTATATATTTCATTGTTATATTATATTTGATAATATATTCAGTTTTTATATTAACAGAAAATTTCATATTGTATACAGTAGACGTCGTATAGACATATGTTGGGATAAATTCAATAACTTGAGGCTATAAAATGCTTTCAAATTATATATTTAGCTATTGATTATTATATATTTTCTTATTATAATATATTCGATTTTTAAATTAATTGAAACTTTCACTCTGTGTAAACTAGACTCTGTCATTAATTCCTTCAAATATAAAAATTATGCTAATGACTTCACATATTTCGGTAAATTAAATTAATTGTATGAGTCTTCATCGAATAAATTAAATTA
>BGPR01002051.1:69219-146987 GCA_013235015.1 Araneus ventricosus
GAATAAATTAAATTAATTGTATGAGTCTTCATCGAATAAATTAAATTTAGCATGATTTCTGGAGCTGGGTTTTGTATCAACTACTTTTAATACTATGGTTTATTTAAATAAAAAATGAGACGATAATTCCATTAACCAAACGATTCATAAACCAAAACAAAACATAATAAAACACTGGTTCAGTTCACAAAATCTATATTTATAAAACTCAACGTATGTATGTATATATGTTTGTTCCAGCATCACTTCCGAATGGTTAATCCAATTTAGATGAAACTTGATGCACAGGCTCCTCATCAGCCGACTTGAAGTACTGAAGGGCTAAATAAGCCGTAGCTAAGTCCCTCAGGGTAGGGTGGGGCAAAGTTTCCAAAATGCATATAACAAATAGGCCGATTGACATGCTTGGCGATTTTGATGAAACTTTGTACCAGGTTCCTCATCAGCCGACTTAAAGTACTGTAGGAATAAATAACCCTTAGCCGGGCCCCTCGGGGCAAGGTGGGGCAAAGTCTCCAAAATACATGTAACAAACAGGCCGATTGGCTCGCTTGACGATTTCGGCGTCTTCGGCGATTTTGATGAAATTTGGCACACACACTTCTAATTAGACAACTAAAAATAACTAATTGGGTTATATAAACACCATCCTGACAATCCGTCAGGATGGTGTGGGGCAAAGTCTTTAAAATACATTTAATAAATGGGCAGATTGGCATGAAATTTGATATGCTGGGGCAATTTTGATGACAGTGGGTACATATATTCCTGTTAGGCTGACTAAAAGTAGTGTCTTGGTAAATAATTGATAATCTGATTCTTCAGAGAAAGGTGTTAGCAAAATTGTCAAAATACACGTAAATTGTAGGGCCGATTAACATATGTTCCTCACAGGCTGACTAAAAGTAGTATATGTGTAAATAAACAATAATCTAATTCCTCAGAGTAGGAGGGGGACAAAATCGTCAAAATATATGTAAACCCTTGAGCCGATTGACATGCTGTTGGATATGGCTAGGTCGATTTTGATGAAATTCCGTACATATGTCTCTCAGTGGCTGATTAAAAATACTCTATGGGTAAATTAATGCCAACCGATTCCCTGAGGGTAGGGTGAGTTAAGTCTTTTAAATACATATAACAAATGGGCCGATTGACTTAAAAATTGATACGGCTGGGGAATTTTGATGACACAGGGTACATATGTTCCTAACAGGCTGACTAAAAGTAGTGTATGGGTAAATAAACGCTAATCCAATTCCTCAGAGTAGGAGGAGGACAAAATCGTCAAAATACATGTAAACCCTTGAGCCGATTTACATGCTTTTGTTGTTGGCTAAGGCGATTTTGATTAATTTTGCTGCATATACTTCTAATTAGCCAGCTAAAAATATTGTAGGGTAAATAAACGCCAACCTAATCTCTGAGGTTAGGGTGGGACAAAGTCGTTTAAATGCATTCGGCAAACGGACGATTGACATGAAATTTAATACGACTGGGGCAATTTGATGAAACTTGATACACATATTCCTCATAGGCAAAATAAAAGCACTTTAGGGGTAAACAAATACTCATCCAAAATCTCAGGTAGGGTGGAGCAAAAATGTAGACCGATTGACATAAAACTTGATACTGCTGGAGCTATTTCGATGAAACTTGGTAAGTATGTTCCTCATTAACAGACATAGAGTACTGTTGGGGCAAATAAGCCCTAACCTAGTCCTTCAGTGTAGGTTGGAGCAATGTCTCTGAAATACACGTAAAAAATTGACTAATCGACATGAAATTTAATTCGTATGTTTCGATAATGTCGAACTAAAAATATGGGAGGGGTTAAATCGTTTTTAGTCAATCCTTTAGGATGATAACTACCGATAAGACATGTAGAAATATTTATGTAGAACAGCTGGAGTAATGTTTCATTAGTTGATTTAGACACTTGAGATATATAGTGTACTGGGCATATAGGTTGGCTGGGCATATAGTGTACTTCAGTAAACTTAATGCATCCGATTCCTAGGTTGTTCTTTAGTAGATTTAGAACAAGTCTACTTATTGACCAGATATTATCTTTAAAATATTTCGTAAAAATGATAAATTTTTATTCGTATATCTCACAAAACAATGCACTGTTTTATTCCTTAAAATTTACATTGTGATCTATCTAGAGGTTCATGAAGCGATAGTAAATTGTCTTGTAGTATCTGGTTTTAGTTTTGTCCTGTTTGATGAAAGAAAGTTCAAGATAAAGCCTGAATGAAGCAAATTCCTTTTAAAATATCAACCATTATTCATCGTGTTCTCTACTGAAAAAGTTCTGTATGTGAATCATGACAGTAGTAGGCCAAACAGTATCGACTGTCTGAAATTTACTCCCTTTCATCAATGTCAGCACAAGTTATTTTTTAAAAAATTATTATTAATTCTTTTTCTCTCTATTAATTCATATATATTTATTTAAATTCTCGGTTCTTTTTTATATTTCATGTTTTAGATATCTATGCATACTCTCTTGTGACTTATCGTTTCTTTTAATCGTTGATAGTTAAAGTATCTATTCTAGATGGAATTTTGTGTGATAATTTGTCATTTAGTACCAACTTTTATTTTATTTTTATCCATTTGTTTCAATTATATATTGCTTTATTATTGTTTGTATTTATTTATTTATTAATTTTTATCTACTTTTTTTAAAAAAAGAATTGTTTAGTATACTTATTGAATTGTTTAATTCACTTACTTCTGTAAGATTCGTGTTGTACGGGTGGGGGGCAGATTAATAGGATGTTTTTGAAATAATCACAGAATGTTTAGTATTAGCAAGAAAAAAATTATTGACAGATAAACATTCGTGATTACATAGCATTTATTGATATTCATGAACGGAAAATCACTTCTTGCCAATGATGTCCATTTTCGTTTATGTCTTGAAATTCCGCAGAATATCTTCGAATGTAACGGTATGGATTTTGTAACATTGCTACTTTACGCTTCCCGCATTTTCTGGAAAACGTACCTTGCGTGGATAACCAGGTAGCTTTGTATTCATTTAATTAACCTCTTGAACGAACATTAACCAAACGTAAGATTGTGTTAGGCCAGAGAAAATTTCGGTTGATTTTGAATCTCCATTGAAATTCATGCTGGAACACGGTAATGGATTCACCCCACTTCCCACAAACCTTCATAGGCAAAAAAAAAAAAACCGTGTTCTAACGTCCACGACTGCATGACGCCGACTGAAATTCTAATGTTGTGAACAATGGAACAGAATTTCCATGCGATCACACTTGTCCCTCTCTCTATAGCCAAGCATGCGCTGTTCATGCCAGGATTATTTGCCTCACCCTATACATATCTGGCGCACGAGGAGTAGCTCAAGTTCAATAATAAATATCAACATAAAGCAGTACACATAAATTACTGCATACAACTTTCATCTATATGGTATTCAATACATATGTGCGACAAATTATCTATAAGCTAACCCCGTGTTTGAATCCTTATTTCAGGTCCATATTGTATTCAGTTCATATGTGTAATGAATTATTTTTAAGTTAACTCATTATTTGAAGCTTATTTCAGATTCGTGTGGTATTCAATTCATATGTGTGAAAAATATTTTATTCTAACGCTTATTATCTCTATCGCTATTTTCTCTATCCTTATTTCAGATTCATTAATAAACTGATGTTCTTGTTCTAAAGCTTTCTGTCAGAGTTAACCTTAAACGGAGTTGTAAATTCAATACCTACTCATTTCAGAAACTCATAAATTTGTCCCAGGCTACTAAATGAGTTGTGTTCACTTTGTTTCTGGTGTTATCTTCTTCGATATTAATAGCAGTATTTATGCTCATCTGGCGCCGAAATAAAATAGTTTTTTTAAATGTATAATTACAAGGTGCTCATTTCTTTTATGCAGTTAGACTTGGATAATTCGAGCGTTTTTAATTCGATTTTTTTTCTATGGTCTCTTCAATTTTGTATTGATATAATGTTAAAATATCGATTATATATCCCTTTATTACATTACTTTTCTTTTGATGAATTTCAGACTCCTCACAGATGAAATTTCAGTGGTATAATGTTTCGTTTCATAAACCAAAACAAAAAAATAAAGATGGTTCTGTTCACAAAATTGTAAATTATCGTAGCTCATACGGTGAAATAACACGTCATCTGTATTAACATCGGGTAAGGTTTACTTACGCTCTAAAATTTCCACTGTGATCCATCTGAAGTTTCATACGATCATAGGAAATTCTCCTATAGTATTTGGTTGGTATTGTACTTTTCGATGAGAGGAAGTTCGAGATGCTTGCTGATTGAAACAAAATAGCCTCAAATATTACTCGGATTGATATGGACGAGTTTTTTTGGTTTGTTTACTTACATTAAAAACCTTGACTTTATCTGCTTGTATGTTGGACTTCTGCTTTGAAGATTCCATTGACTTAGCATTACACCGGAATTACGTAGTACAGGCACTTAAATGTTAAACAAGCAAAGCAGAAAACTCGTCCATAAGGACTTGGTGAGGATTTCTTTACTTCAGAGAGGCACTTTTTTAATTGGTAAAAAGTAATGTCGATATTATAGGAAGCTCGTGGATTTAAATTGAAATGGAGTCAATGCATGTGATGTCAAAGTCATATAATAAATGTATCTGCGTGTATCATCTAAACATGTAAATAAATATTGTGCTGTTAGACACAATGTGCAGGCGCTATCGTCTAACATCTAACGCAGTACTTACATTGCAAACTTCTTGAATAGGTAAAATCTTTCAGCATTCGACTTTTGATTGTGATAATGCAAAAGAAAAAGACAACTGTTGTACGAAACCGTTTCACAATCCTAAATTATAAGAAGCAACGACTAAAAATTTGAAGAGAAGTTTTTAAGCCTACATCATACTGTGTTCTTTTAGAGCTAAAATTTTTCAAACACACTGGTGTACGTATTTATGAACTAAATTAAAAAATAAAAGAAGTAATCTAATAAATAATTTAACTAAAATTAACTTAATATATTATAAATACAAAAAGAAAACTTCAAGTTAGACTTACTAATGCTAACGAACAGGAATGATTCTAGTGTAAATAGAAGATGACATTGAATAAATTACAGTTTAAGAATAAAAATGAAAAAGCAGAGAAATTAAAGTTCTCATATAAGACTTCGAATTCTGTTAACAAAGACAATATAGAGAAAAAATAAATATTTTGCTCTATATTTTCAAAGGAAGTGCACAATACACAATTGACTCAAAATTTGAATTGGCGGGAGACATTTTACATTTATTATTTAAAGATGAATCCTTCAAAATTTGGTTTTTCTATTTGCTTTTATGGTGCAGTAAGGAAGCGGAATGTTTTTGCTATTTGATATTTCAGACAGTGCCGAGGCAATGCAATTTGCAATGCCCTGTAATTGTGATGGCTATACAATTTTGGAATAAAATATTAATGTTTGAGGCATTAAAATAATCTAACATTTTTTTCTCTTTACCATTTTTGTTTGCTGGATTTTAAAAAATTAAGTCTGCTAATGTATTACTCTCATAATTCGCGGTGATTTCGCCTTTGAACTCATCTCGAAAACGCGCTTTGGCTTGTTTATATCTGATTAAGTTTCCTGAAGTTGTTTCTCTCCGGAAGTGACTCCAAGATTTCCCCTGCTTATTGTATGTTTCTCGATTTGTTGGTGTAACATCATTCTTTGCGTTGTCTTTTTTGATATTTACTGATTTACTGTTTTTGATATTTACTGAATTATTGACTAGCAGTACGCGCACGGCGTTGCCCGTGGGATCGGGACTTCAACAAAATAAAAAAAAAGCCCACATACAATTACATAAATGAAAGTTTTAAAAACGAAATCAAAACAGAAATATATTTATTATTGAGTTGGACCGCCTCTTTTTCCTCTCGACCGAGTACCGTTAAATCCAAAACAATGTTAAAAAATTACAATGTGATATTTATTACACCGCAAGCAAAGTATGAAAGGAAAAGAAATAAGTTAAGACACGCTGAAAAATAATAATCGAAGTCATCGAGTAAATAAATCATCTCCTCGCAGAACGCGAAAGTAATGATGTCACCCTGGCCCGGCCAATGAAATTGCCCGCAACGTTCCGGAGAGCTGTCGCGTTCGGAAGCTTCGCTAGAGGAAAAATAACGTTCAACTACCAGGAAAAAATTAATTTAAAAAAACGAAAAAAGATATTTTAACCATTCTTGTTTTAAATCCGACAGAACCGTTGCAGTTATAAGCTGAAAAATTTTCAAAATGATATCTTTATTAGAACATCGGATGTAAGAGTTTTAAGGATTCCAGAAAATTTTATTTTTGAAAAGTAACTATTTTTAAAAAATTCCCAAAATTCAGCAAATTACGTTAGAAATTCTAAACTAACTTCATTAGAATGGAAATCGTGTGCTCTTTCCAATGGTTTATCTATTTTTTTCGTACAATTATTCAAAACCATTCTATTGAGAAATTAGTGCTAAAAATCAACCAAAACAACACAAAACATTAAATAAAAAATTTTCTAGATTAAATTTTAAAATTTCGGCTTCGAGGTGCATTGAGTCACCATTACGACTACCTGTGTGCCAAATTTCATAGCTGTAAGTGCGATAGATTCGTCTGGACATCGCAGACACACACACACAAACATTGCCTTTTATAAGTATAGATATTTACTGATTTAGCGTCGTCTATACAATTATTGGTAAAAATGCTTTTTTTTCTTCTTCGTAATTCTTGCTATGGAAGTAAATTTAGTAGTCCCGTTTGCTAAATTAAATTTATATCCAAAAGGAATTGTAGAAAGTTGGTGTAGTCTTTTGTCTGATAAAATCAGAGGGAAGTAATTACTATCGTGTATATAAGTCTGTTTGGGAGCTTAAAAAAGGCAAAAGCGAGGGGCTGAAAATTATAAGGTCTATTGAGTGGAATATTTTAGTCATTTCGTTAAAATAAGATTTTTCCAACGCTGTTGAAAAGAAAAATTTGTGATTATTTAACAGGTTTTCGATTTACTGACCTCGTAAGTTTGTGTAATTACAGTCCTAAACTTGACTATGATCCTTCAGATCTCTAAGGATAACGAAAGGCTTCCGCAAGTTGTAAAGCAAGGTTATTGAGGATATCTTGTTCGATGAGTGTACAGAGGAAAATATGAAGCGCAGATTGTAATTAATTGGAGGGTATGAATTTGAGAGGCTACTGCCTGCAGAATAGTATTCAAGATTAGTTGAGATGAAGAAAGAGAATTTAAGATGAGTACAACTATCCTCTCCAAACTTTGTTGGCAATGTTATCGTTACGAATAATGCTATAATGAAGCATTTTCATTACAGAATTCTTATAATGAAGCATTTTGTTGTATTTTCAGATTTTTGATAGGTTATTTGAAGTTAAACGTACAAACAGGCTGGTTCAATTAAAGTTATAACTGCTTATAAAGAAAATTAATTAATAATGTCTGAATGTTTTTTAATTTAGGCTTTTTGTCCCTACGGCAATTCCACGAAAAAGTCATGTTTCATTGTCTGAACTTTCGTATAAATTTCACTGTAACTTTAAAGGCCCCCCACACACGACTGACCCATTTGGACCGAGTCCATTTGCACTCAGTCAGAAGTAGGGAGTCATTCAAAACAGACCCAGGCCGACGTCCTCTCAGGTCAGTTTTTTGTCAGATCAGTTTGGGTTTGTGTCCGTGAAATGTGCACTTTCAGTAATCTCAGATATGAACAAAGAGGAAATCATTAATTTAGCTGGCGTTGCAGTTTGCATTTATGTTTTAAAAAAAGGAAACTAAGAACCGAATGGTATAAAGGATAGCTTTCAGCTATATCAGCTATTGACCCATTATTTTAAGCCAGTCATCGGCCGCCTCGAGCAAGCGCCGCCATTTAATTGACGGATCTTCTTCAAGGCAGACATTGAAATGGTTTAAAATCGTGCAAAATAGTGGTATTCAAAGCTTCATAATTCGGCCAGTTTTAGTCGCAGAAGAGTGGATTTATTTATGTTTAAATATTAATGTGCCAAGAATATTTTACTAAATATGACTGATAGGGCCGAATGGCTATATGGAAATTTAGACTTCGTAATCTTTTCAGCAGTACATTTATTAACTGAAACAGTATTAAATATAATTCTTTAAGTCATTTAAAGGTTTTTGGAAGTATATGTATATCTCTAATGGTTTAGAAATCAGCTATTGGACCACGATTAGAGTGGACACCCCGAATTTAACATAGATGTAACTAGCTATAATAAATCAAAACGACTGTTTCCTAAAGCTACGTGTGATGCAATACCGATGCTTCTTCGACAACTGATGCTATACTCAAAAGAGTTTGAATCGGGGATCATGCACACACGGCGAGGCCGTCAGTTTTTCAAGTTCCATTTGGCACGGGTATTTTTCAAACACGGAAAGACCAATACTCGGTCCGCTGGCTCTGCGTCGCGGATTTTGTGCCTGTCGAAAATCTGGTCTAGCTGGCCTATCCATCCGATTTCCCCCACACACGGCGAATTTTGGATCGGTGCTTGGCCATTAGGCCTGTTGGATCGCTTTTGTGTGGAGGCCTGTAAGCCGAGCCTTGGTGCGGTGGCTCTGCGACATGGATTTTGTACCTGTCGAAAATTTAACCTGATTGGTCCATCTACACCGATCCTTCTGAGTTTCCCCCTTAACCACACAATAAGTTTTGGATCGGCGTGGGGCTATATGGCCTATGTGGGGACCTTAAAGCTGTTCATTCACTATCGATCTGTTGCAATCCATTTGAAAATGTAAACAGACCGTTTACATTTTCAGGCCAGAAAATTCGGTGGGCCATTCACAGGTCGGACTGCGCCGACCGTACCTACGGGCAACCTGAGCCCCTAGGCTACTGAGCCTGGGCGAGGAGGAGGCGCTGACTCCCATCCACACACCCCTCCTCCATTTTGTGGTTTTTGCTTTTCTGAGAGAGGCTCGGTCCCCCTAACCTTTATAGACCTTTATAGTATTTCAGTTTTATGGCCTAGTAGGCTGAATGAAAACCCAAATCGGATGAAATTCAAACTTTTTCCTCGGTTTACATCAATTTTCACTAGTTTCTTGCGTTGAAGAAGGAGTTTAGCATCCTGTGTTCCAAAAAAAGTCGAGTGGATTACTGGTGAATGCCCTGCTTAAAAATCTTTCGGAGAAACAGGTATGTTGATTAGTTCAATCGTCATTGACGTGAAACCATCGTCAAATGTGTGAATTGAGAAAAATGGATCATCGGCAGTTTGTTGATGTTTGTAGCTTCTTTCGCTCTTTTTTTTCCGTAGAGGCGTAAGTAAGAAGGCGATTTTTTTCTCTTATGCAACGCAGCGAAAAGGACTCATTTTTGCAGCTGCTTTTGTTTCTTTAGATTGTTGAACTTGAAGGATTTCTGTTTTTAAAATTTGTTAAATATGTTCAGATTAGGATGTGGTCATTTATTTGTTTTGGCGTACTGGATAGAAACGGATCATTTGGAAGACGTAGATGTCTCTTTTGTTATTTGAATAGGTGGGGATGTCTAAGTTGAAGATGGTATGATTTCAAGAGAAAATGAGGTGTGGACCTCCTTACAGATATTTTTTTGCACCTTGAAATTGACTTTTAACCACGGATGAATAACGAATCCCAAATTTGACTGTGTGCTCAGTAACTAATTTTTGCTTCAGAAAATGTAGTGTTTCACAAAATTTTAAAGTTTTTGAATATCTTTTGTAGCCCACTTTTAAACAAGGTTTTGAGAAAGGTGGATGAGGGTCAGAGCAGTTGACGTATTTAGGTATATAAGCAACTTTGTAATTGGAATAATATTCAGAATCAAAACATTTAGCCCAAGTATCAATGATGTGGCAGGCTTATTTAGAAAGGCCGAATTGTTTACATTTAAAGCATCTAAAAGTGTTCGGGAAGTACGATTTGACACTGCATTTATGATATCCTGCGATTAAAAGTCCTAAAGGTCTTAAGTCTATTTAGGCTGTTTACGTTCGTCTGGGACTTTTCCTTTCCTTGTGTTTTTTCGAATAATTTTAGGCTTAATATATTCTCGCGTACAAACAAAATAGACCTGTGATGTCCATATATAACCATACAAAGAAAAATATTCATTCTTAACTTGAATATTTAAAAGTATATCATTATATAGAAATTATATACTTTGAAATTTAAGAACGTAGCCTAAGTGCTAATTCATTGCCAGTTGAGACCACAGCGCACAAGATCACCTCTCCCTGCTCGGATTCGCAGCTTTCTTCTTCGAACTTTGTTCCATTGCCAGGCGCCACGTGGCCTTCAGTTTTCTGGCGATTCCATTCACCTTAAACTTCAGCGAAGTTGGGCAAGAACTGTACACAGCGCGAACTTTTACGATTATTCGGAACTTCAAAAATTAAGACAGCATACTGAATATGGATCAATTTGCTGTCACGTTTCGTATTAATTTGGCAATCTTTACAGGCTGTCTAATCAGATAATTCTTTTAAAATTCAGTTTCTGAGCTTAACATTAGAGCATTTTCTGATATCACGTCAAGTGAATGGATTTCTATGCTGTGGTTTGAATCGATATAGTGCCGAACTCATTGAATTTGTTGAGAGTTATATCTTGTAAACTGCTTTTTGCATCAAGGAGTCGAGCACCAGATAATGCATTATTGACATCTTATATTTTATCTATAGAGGGAAAAATATGTGCGAACAAAGAAAGGAGATACATAATTTTGTACGTGTCTGGTTTTTTGTTTTGTTAAATTAAATTTGAAGCACCAAGAGAGGGACAACTATTTCGGGGTGGACCTCGCCATTTTGAGCCATGACCAGATGTCGAGAATGGTCATCTGGCTAAGCTGGTAACCTTCGCACGACACCAGCGAGAGTGCGTTGCAGCTCGACGTCAGATTTATCGTCCACTAAGCCTAAATGAACTTAGGATATTTTGATGGAATCTGGTTTCGAATCTGGAACCCTCCTGTCCCGAAGGTGAAACCTTACCCATACCTGGTCACGCAGCCCCTTGTTCGCGTCTGGAATGTGAACGATACTAATCTTTATGTCAACATGACATGGGTTTCCGTTGAAAACTCCCTTGCTCCTACAAAGTGTCAAATGCGCCTCGCCAGTGTAATTCTGAAAACCAGTGCGCGTCTTGCAGGAAAAAGAAGGCTATGACGTCACCGCACAACGTAAGACAAGGGGTAGTTATATATTGGCGCAATTACTTTTGTCTTGTGACAGTGACCATCACGTGATTTGACATTAAATCGTTATTTAATTATTTGCAGACGAAACTCTAATTTTCTCGCTCTTATGATACTACTCGATTTAAATACTAGATAATTACATTCTGAAATTATATTTATTTCTAAATTTCCGGTCTGCAGTGACCTGGTGGTATAGCCTTGGCTTAGAAAGCAGGAGCTCCCAGGTTCGAGCCCCGATGCTGCCAAAGATCTGACGTAAATGTAGGTTTGGTCGACATTATATATATTGGTCGTGGGCCAAACATATTTGTTTGGTGTGGCGTGAACGTATGAAAAGCGAGTAACCAGAGCAGAAGTCCTCATCGTCATCTGATTCTAGCTCAAAATTAAGAGGTCTGCCACCAAATAGCCCTCGTATAGCTTCAAAAAGGGACAATGAAAATAAGCTTTAACAGACATATCTTATTCATAATAGAATTTGATTTTAAACATTTTCAAAAAGAATAACAGCTGGAATTCCATTGTTGAGTTTCCTCTAAGTAATATATTTCAAGAGGAAATTAGCACTGCAGGAAACCTCCGTGAAATATGGTTACAGCTGAAAGGAAAAATTCTGATTCATTGCAAAAACAATCTAAACACATAAGTTTATGTAAAGCACATTTATTTAAACTAATCTAAAAATGTTTACAACTCTGTGTATTAATAAATAAAAAATTTGAAATTTATTTTGAAGTATAAAACAGTATGCAAACGATAAATGAATGATAAAACAGCAATCAATAATCGATTAATCAAAAAATCAATATCGATAATCCATTTCCCAGATAAATGGGTATTTCGAGATTAATCGATAACGGGCACAACTCTAATTATAACAGCTGGACAAGTTTTTCTTAGTTTATTTTTTTACCCAAGAGTATTTTAAGGTAATCAATATGTGTTTAAAACTATTTAGAATAAAATGATAATCTGTTAAGAAATAGCATAAAATTCTCAGTCCGATGAGTATAGAGCAGATTTTCATTTTGCAAAGAACTTTGTTATGTAGTGAGAAAATCTATGTTGGTTTTACTTTTATTTCTGCCGAAGGTTGAAAAAATATAGCTGTTATACGAAAAACAATGATGCCCAGCGAAATATAAGGAGGTGAATCAAATATATTTTTCCTGATTTACAAATAACCAAAATCGCGGCGCCTTGATGTTAACCCCTTAGTTGTCGCGCCAGAGTGTCAAACATTTACCGAATTATCGTATTTTTAAACTTTTAAGCTAAAATTAAGCCATTAACAGACGTTATTTTTCAGATACGAAAATTACGAGGAATTCATTAACATTTAAAATATCCTATGAACTTCTTTGCTGAATCACTTCACATACCTAAAACAGAAGATGTCATCTAATCTGATTGAGAAAACATAACATTTAAAAGGATTAAGTAGTTTAAAATGCTGTCATGAAATTTAAATCTATTTGCTGTTCTTAAGAAATGATTCCTGCCATTTTAGCGATAATAAATAATGTGCAAGAAAAATCCTTATAAAAACATTAGTAAAACAATTTTGAATCAACATGCATGTACGAAATGAGAAAAAATGAAATTTATGAAGAAAGAATCTTTACAATGTTAATAGAATAAGTTTTTAAAGTAAAAGATAATAAAATTTTAATACAAAATCAAATAATATGCATGAAAGAGAGCACTCATCCGTGGAAAAAGGTAATGTTTTGACTTGTTATGTAATAGATATACTTTCAAATAAAAAAATTATTCATATTATCTGATTGAGAAGTAATAGAATTAATTTTCTTTGCCAAAAAATTCTTATAAAGAAAATAAATCTTACTAAGAAAGCATTTTTTGAAATGAAAAATACTTATTTTCCTAACTTTCAAACATGATTTTACCTTAAATTAACTTAAAAATAAATAAGCCGTCCAGAGAGGATGTTTTTTACTCGAGTTATTCGTTAATCGATCATCATTTTACCATAGATTTTTGTGGGAATTTCATTTATTCTTTCTGGCCACCCAATAAATGAATAAATCCCGATATTGTTTCTTACTACATTTATTTACTTCTAATTACAATAATACAAATATCTTGCTTGGTTTCTATGATGAGCACACTTCTTGATTCGCTATTATTTTTAGATTTCGTAATACTTAGATTTCATAATACATTTTAAATAATTTTTTAATGAGAAAGTCAGCAAAGCTTTTAAAACCCTAAAGATGTTATGCATACGGTTACTAGAATCTCAGTCTAGAAAACGTTCACATCTATGGAAAAAGTTAACACTTTTTATTTTTGATTCTGTAATAGCAATAACGCATATCTCTTTCTTGGTGTCTATAAAAAGCACACTTCTTAACACTTGACTCTTTCTAGGCCTCGAAATGTTTTGAGTATTGTTTTAAATATAAAAAAAGGAATAGCACTGACGACAATTCTGAGAACAGAAATTACTATGCTGCGCACGAAAAGATTATGTATGCAGAGAATCTCGTTTCAGAAGCCTTTGGTGTATAAAAATTCAAACTTCACATTATCAGTTTCATTTCGATTTCCTTTTTCATCTGTTCGTCAGATAAGTTCTCTGCTCCTTCTGGCAATCCTTTGGGATCCTGCTTGCTTCTGTTCATCGCTCCTGAAGCGGTTCGAAAGTTGGTGTACGATGCAATTCTACAAATTTTTGCAACAGTGTCGCTTTTTGTGTTTTTTTTTTCTTTGAGATGTTTGTTATCCAAGCTTAAAAAAGAAAAAAAAAACTTTCGCGAAAATGTCCGTACTCCTATTTGTTCGCAGTCCGAATTATTAGTTAACCGCATACTTACCAACTCTAGTCTCCTTCAAATATAAAAACTCCGCAAAATTATACTCTGAGAAGTTTTCCCATCTGGAATAATATCCTAGTAAAGAAAATACCTTTACAGTATAAAAAGAAAGTAGTACAATTGATCATTTTGCTAAGTCAGAAATTTTAAGGCGTATATCGTCGCTTAACAAGCAACACCACCTATTTCACTTTTGAAATTTCAAAGAGCAAGAAAAAACTGAATTTTTCGCAACCAATTACCAATATTTCTGAATTATTTTTCACATCTGGTTTGGAACATGCGGTCTTATGTTTATACCAGATGTTAAAAAAATTCAGAAATATTCGTTATTGGTTGCGAACAATTCAGTTTTTTCTTCCTCTTTGAAATTTCAAAAAATTGAGGTGAGTGGTGTTGCTTGTTAAGCTACGATATACATTTGCGATCTGAGCGGCTCGCGAACCACTCGCGAGCAGCTGGTTCTCAGGTGTGTCCGGAGTTTTCGGTTCTTGCGAACCGCTCGTGGCGAACAAAATTGTCGGTTTTTCGGCGAACATAAAGGGATTCGCACTTTACGTTGGAATGTGTTCGAATCAAGTTCGCCGTTTCCCCCTTGGAACCTGCAAGGCCAAATCTGAAAAGCAAGGCTTATTCCAATGGTTCCAAAGACCCCATCCACTGGTGACTGACAGGTGATGATTAATGATTCGAAGTGGATTATGGCTTTCTCATGGTTCAAGGTTATTTCCCTCGAACACGCTTCGAAATGCTCGCGAGAGATTCGCGAACCTTTTGGCTCACAAGTGTATACACACCTTGAGATTTGATAAGAATTTAAAAGATAAAATCGACAATTTCAATATTTTGGAATTTTTATGATTTTTAAATAAACAAATTTAATACTTATGTTACATAGTTTCAGTACATTTGCCTAGAGACTTGAAGATATCGATGAATTAATTTTTTAACGATTGGAACCAAATAGAAAGGCCCATTTAATTTATTTCAATAAATATTCATTATTTTTTAAATTTAGTACATTAAATAATCTCGTGAAATGGTGTTGAAGTTATTTCATTCTAATTCAACTCTTAAATTATGAAATATGCATTTATTTTAATTACACTTATTCTGATTTTTATCCCATTTAGTCGAAGAAATTTAAGTGTAAAGTATTATATGTAAACACTTTTTAGGAGGAATTCAAATTGTTCCCGAAAACTGGAAACGTCTAAGAGGAACAAGATAAGAATTAAAAATAAATAAATAAATAAAAATAACCGCACTCAGTTTACAAGACAGATGTTCATATTCATGTGGTTATCATATGGTTTTTAATTAAATTAATGAATGTATGTTGCAGCTGATTTCAAACTGCACGGCACAGTAATGTTTATCTGTCTCGTTTACATTTTTATATCATTAAAATTAATTTTTAACTATTTAATAATTTTTTTATTGTATTGTTGAGATGAAGTGGGAATGTTCTCAATAAAGAAATTTTAACTAAACAATTATATGTTCAATTAATTCTTTTAAATTAAAAATCAAGATTCAAAATTAAATTTTTTGTTATTTTTCCTGCATTTCTTATTCTACTCTCATTTATTACATAACTGCGGTTGGAAAATAAAATACAATATATCATTAGATTATTATCATAAATTTTAACTTCACAAGATCATAAATATTATTAAAAAATCATTAAAAAAGTCAAAAACTCTTTAATATAATTTATTTGAAAATGAGCCTCAGCAAAAGTAAACAAATAGAACGTAAAACCTCTTTCTTGCCAAAAATAAAATTAAATTTTAAATTTTAACTTCAGAGGATCATAAATATAATTAAAAATCATTAAAAAGTAAAAAACACTTTAATATAATTTATTTGAAAATAAGCCTCAGCAAAAGTAAACAAACGTGGTAACTTTTGGTTGTGTAGAATTCTGAACATTTAAGCAGTTGGCGCCAAATGCAGCCATATCCTTTTTTTTTTTCGAAAAATACTAGTGGCACCATCATTTTGATGAGCAAACGTGTTCAGTTATTTTTTATTTTATTTTTAAAAGTCCCGTTTTAAATCAACCCAAGAACTATATTAGAACAGGCCGCGTAATTTTGAATCGTGACCAGACGACGAGGACCTCATCCGAGACTGTATACCACATTTCAAACTTCCACACCACACCAAAAATATGGTCTTCGGATGTTAACATTAATACAAAGATCATAATTTGCAGATGTATGTAGAAACGGGATGGCCAAAAAAATGAAGCAGAAATATGTTGCTAAGAATTGTTAAGCTATTCCTTACCTATATTTCTGAAGCACAAATCGTTTTGACATTTATTAGACTGTTTGGTATCAATAGAAGGGAGAGGTACAAGAGAGATCAATTTATGTGAGGGGTTTTTAAAGAGGTAAGAAATTAAAAACTATGAGTAACAGACTATTTGGTATGCTGAAAAGAATATCACTTCATCGCATCAACTGAAAAAAAAATAATGGAACTTCATCACTTCTACTAAAAAGAAAAGAATTTCACTTAAGTTCAAACCAAAACGTTAACTATTTATAATAACATTTTAATTCTTTCGTCCCGAATAGGGATATACGTCCCGGAGATTAGACTTCATTCCCTATTGGATAAATAAATCCCACTTTTACATGTTTTGTCAACATTAATTTAAACTAATTTTCATAGTTGAATTTTAAACATGCAAATACCGGGTCGAAAGGGTTAATATTACTAGGCTATGGTTGCCTGATGGTAAAGTCTTGGCATCGGGGTTAGAGAATCGCAGGTTTGAGATCTGCCGCTTATGTGGGTCCCGTTTATGTGGGTTATTTAATTTGCCTATAGAGCGTCAAATGTTCGTACATCGGTATAGCGCGGAAGTTTGGAGAATGGTGTGGGGTCCCATGTGTTGTCTGGCCCCAGTTCAAGATTACGAGGTCCATTCCAAAACAATTCTAGTGTTGGTTAAAAATGAGACGTTATTCTAACTGACAAAATTATTCTAAATTAAATCTAAAATCTTTATCTAGTTTAACTTAACTAATCTACATATATAAGTTATAAAGAAAATTTTAAAAACAATTTTGTATTTTTGTGTGCAATTATCCATTATTGAAATCAATATCCAACCGACAGATTACAGAATATTATCATTTTCTGGGTAAACATTTATAGATGACATGGCAACCCTTGGCATGGACGTTTGGAGAATAGTGCGCCAACTCAGGTGTTAACCTTGTCATCTCACCTAGGTTCAAAATTAAGAGGGTCGTTCCAAAAAATGCCTTCTTGTAGCTTCAAAGATGGGACGTTAATCTAACTAAACAAAACTAACAGAAGCGTCAGAAGTTTACATTAAACATAATGTAAACAGATTGCGCTTACTGAAGGAGAAAAATTAAATGTAGAGTTTTAATATTTATTTCCATCTCTTTTTATATTTCACATTTTAGAATCAGTTGTCTTCTTAAACTGAAGTAAATTCAAGTTTCTTTTTCAGTATTAGTGATAGATAAGTTTGTTAAACATTATATATTTAAAAAGCAAAAGTACTTTTTCAAATAAAAGCGTTATGTGAATATTTTTAGAAGAAGTCATATCCGCCTTATAATAACTTAATTTCATTCATTTCATAATGGATAGTAAGAATATGTGGTAGTTCAGAAGAATGTTAAGATTAAAAAAATTAAAGAATAATCGGAGAAATTTTTTTTGGAAAAACTAAGCTGCAACAGTTAACTGAAACATAAAAACTTTCTGAACTTGAAGAGCTGCGTAGCACATAGCTTAAAATTCCTTTATTAAAACAAAGACAGCTTTAAAAATAGAATTTATTCTGAAAATTTTCTTGGTGCGTCTGGTATGTGAATGCAAAATCTATAATCCATCCATTTACCATAACATAATATACGAACGTAATTTCGGAGTCTATAAATCAAACTCAAATACTTACATTTATTAAATTTTTGTTCACTTCATGTGATTGTTGACAGCCTCTTTTCAATAAAGCCTGCTTCTCAAATATTTATGGGAACATAATCTTCTTACAGCTTAGATTTGCTCTAGAAAATTTTATGAGTATTATACCAATATTAGCTATAAGTTTTCCTCTTTCTCCCATTTTTCTTCAAAATAATATTTATTGCCTTTTATTTACTTGATATCGTTCTTGTAGGCATTCAGCTTAGATTCAGCTTTATTTGATTGTGTCTGAAGTCTTGGCTTAGGACTACAATTGACCTTTTCCTTTCAGGTGGTACAGATGCTGTAACAGTAGATTTTTTCCCTCTGAATACAGGCTTGCCTAACAGTCGTACCACTGATTCATACAATTATAACTTCTCTCTAGTAGCTAATCTGTACAGTTTCTAAGTAATATTATTTTATGTTAGATTAGCTTTCCGTTTTGAAGTTGCAGGGTACAGTAAATTAGTATTGCGTTTTGCTGCTACAGGGTACAACAGTCGTACCATTGTCATTAAAATTTCACTTATTTCGAGTAGCCAGTAGAGTTTATATGTTATTTTATGTCTGATTAGTATCCCGTTTTGGAGCTATACGTAGGCTATTTGGGGATGGATCTCGTTATTTTAGACCGTTGTCAGATGGCGAGGATGACACCTGAGGGGGAAATACAACTCTCTAAAATTCCATGCCACACCAACATGAGTACCTTAAGGCCTTCTAATCACCCAGTAGATAGTTATTCTTCCCGATCCACGGTATCACTACGTATGCAATTACTATGGTCAATGATAGCTCAAATTGACAATATTTAGAAAACTACGAGCAATTTATCATCGGTGAATGACGTCATATATGTTTCTACGCATCTTGCGACAATAGAAAGAATTCCACGAAAGGAAAGTGGTTTTGCTCTAAATATAATTTTATTACATAGAATATCGATTATTGGCGCTTAAAACTAAATGTTCTTAAAATATATCAACTCAAGAGTGTCAAACTCGCGGTCCACAACGAATATCTTTGCAGCTCAGTAAGCCTAGCAACATATAGCAATTTTTTTAAATAAGGATGTCGTAGCTTAATTTTTAAAATTCCTAATTATAAATAATTATTAATAACGAACCACAACATTCGACAATGATCGATTATTTGTCGTGTTACATGAACGCAGTATTTCCCCATCAAGAGCAGCGAATATTTTAGGAGCCTATAATAAAGTTATACCTATCACGTCATGAGTATTCTAATTCAGTGAAGCTGGGGTGCCTGAGGTTTACAAATATTTGCCAACCAGGTTTGAAAACACCCAAAAATTGACATATGAAATCATTTCCATGTTTCGAAGTACTTATCAGTGCGAGAAATTATTTACACTTATGAAAAGCAATATGACTCCTACCAGATCCAGAATTACTGGCAATCACCGTAGATCAGTTTTGAAATTAATCACTACGGGAAAGACATCTTTCGAAATAGGAATGGTGGTAGCAGAGAAAAGACGCCACGCATCAGGAAGGAAACATTAACTTTACCGTTGTCCCTTTTCTCTTTTATGCTTGTTTTTCAAATAAACCGACGTTTCTATAAAAATTGAAGGGTTTTTTTTGTGACCCGCATAAACATAGGCCTTCTTAATTTGACCCATGCAAGCATTTGAGTTTAACACCCTTAAACTACAGAAACCCTGCAACAGCACGGCATTCTGACATTGCGGTTTTCAGTTAGCAAGATTTAAATAATTGGGACATTTCTCACATAGCACGAGTGCTGGTTTGATAGAAATGACGATATTAGTTTCGCTTAGCATGGTTTCGAAATAACTCGGAACGAATGAAATGTGGTATAGGAAGGTTGAATGATGTTTTTTAAGCATCTATGAATAACGTAAAACTTATACATGTGGCAGTGGCCAGATAAAAATGTGCTGTAAAGTGTATATAATAATTGGCATTAACTTCAACACCTTTGTTAACAGAATGACAAAAGAAATGATGAAGAGTGGAATTATGAAATTTCCACTCTTGAAAATTAGAAATATATTGGCCTAATGTATTTCTATTGTTTTCATTTTTATATTGTTAAACTTCTTTAACTTGGCATCATCACGTCAAAAAGAATCTTCACAACAAGGCAAAATTTAAACATTTCATCAAAAGTGTTGTAGACGTATTTATTCTATCAGCTATGCATTTTCCTCTTGAAGTTTGAGTGAACGTTAGGTTGATATAGCTCGAGTATTTTAACTTCTTAATGTTAATTAAATTTTAATTTGTTTAAAATAGAAAAGAAGATAAGTATAGCAACTTCAAGAGTGAAACTATGAACAATAAAATGCAATATTATTATTTTAATGTATTATTTTTATATATTTTCTTGATTGTCTATATTCTTTTAATCTTTTAACAAAGTCAAACTTAATGTATGCAATTCATTTCGCAGCTAAGGAAGGGATTCATACACTTTAAATCAGGGTTTCTTAAACTTTTTCCATTCGCGATTAATTTTTGGAAGAAACAAAATTGTGCCCCCTTTTTCTTAATAGAAATTCAATGCAACTCCAAAATTGGATAGTGAATATGAAAATCTAGTAGTGACTAATGTTAAATAAATAAGTTAAATCTATAATAGTTTACTTTGCAAATTTTAAAACTTGTTGTAAGGCAAGATTACGAGTGTTTCAAGAAATTTTCTTGCAAATTTTTGGTGACAAAAATTGCAAAATTTAAAGGCGAAAGTGTAAAAGTTTTCGGCACCCCAGTTTTGTTCTATGCGACCTTATGCGGGGTTATGATCCTCAATTTAAGAAACCCTGCCTGCGTGGATTATTCCAAGTATGAAGAGGTAAAGGCTGCAGCATATAGAGAGATAAATAGTGAAATCAATAAATGCGAACTGTTAAGGTATGTAAGATATTTCGAATCTAATTAAATTTTCTTACATTGAAGTACAATGATTCCTCCTTATTTATTATTTTATCTTTTTCATCGACAATGTATTTTATGTGTTTTTTCTATTTATTCAGCTGTTTGACGTATTTTATTAAATTTATTATAACTCAATTTGAAACTACGTTATGGATTTCTGAAGTCGTATCTCTGAAAATTTGAACTAAAGGCAGATAGTGACAGAGTTTTATTTTTTTAAATTTCAAAATTACTTAAAATTTCGTATCTTATGGATGGTGTTTAAAATAATTTGGCATTCAAATTACGAAATCGTCATTTTTCAATTTCACCAACGATTACAAAATATTTTTACATTGTGAGCAAAAACTAATTAAACGATAGGCATTTTTTTCAGTTACAGGCATTTATTGCTAATAAATATATTTTTCAGTTCTAGAAGTGTCATTAACAGAAATGTTGCTTGACTAGTTGCAATTTTCTTTGCACTTTGCGTTGTTAAAAATTTCAAACATTTATTATTTATATTCAATATCTAAAAGCACTTTATTTGTATTTAAATACAAGGCACTATGTTCTTTTGACATATGCAGGATTATTTTGTAATATAAAGTGAAAGAATTTTTCAGTAATATTCAGTTGTAGGAAAAAGACCAAATCTAGTATTAACCCTTCTCCAATTGCATATATTCTCACATGCATATATAACTTTTACTTACTTATGTTGATATATATATGAATACATATGAATAAGTATTAAATATGTATATATAAAATAAATATATATATTAATCTTAAAACATTCAAAAAACAGTCATAAATGATTTATTAATCACTAAGATGTCTTATTTATAAACATATTAGTCAATACGATTGTTACAAAATATCTCACATTTCATCAAAATGAAAAAGCAACTTTAAAAAAATACAAAATTTGAAAATGCTCATTATTTTTCATTTTTCTCTATAAATAAAATAAAAGATCTCCTATCATTTTTCCTGAAAAATTATTTTAAAAAACCAGTTAAAAAAAGAGAACTAGAATTTAAAGAACTCGGAAAAAATCTCCGAATTCCCATTATGAAACCTCACATTTTATTGCTCTCTATTTCAATACTTTATCTTCCCACGCTTCGATTCTGTCTAATTCATCACCCCACCGAAAAGATTTCCATAATGAGATTTGTTTTGAGGAAAAACTCCATCCGATTGTTAATCACCTTTATGACCACCGCTCGCATCTATTTTTATACCGAGCCCTTTTTTTCTACACGTCCCTCGCATCTTTCTGGTAGCCACCGTTGCAATACATCACCTTATACGTAAACAATCCCTTCTCACATGTCATACCTTCCGTGACCCTAACATTTAAAATCTCTGCCGTGGTTGGTAAACATACCCTCCCCATCATAACAAAGCTCGCGTAAAAGAGGGGGAAACGAAATAAAAAAGCGATTGCAGCGAAATAAACAACAAGAGGGGGATATGACAGAAACCACCTTAGCCTCCCGCCTTAGCGCCGAAATTAGTATCGATTCGCAAATGGTGAAACGTGCTCTCACCTGGCTGGCTACATCTCTGGGGGATGGAAGTCGGCAGGTAGATCTCGTCTCCTGATCAGGTTTCAACGACAACGAACAACTTCAGCATTAGCGTTCGTTGCGTACGTGAAACCGGAGCAAAAGGAGATTTTGCCAGAAATCTCTGCTTCTGTCTCGGCCATTGGGTCAGACTCGCCAATCTTCCTCACAGCACATCTTGGTCCATCCGGATCCTTCATTGCTCTTCGTTTTCACTCCAAGTCATTCACATGATGGGCATTTATCCGCTGGCCGGTAGAGGGCGAACCCCTCAACCTGTAGCGTTCCCTCCTGTGACGTCACTTATCGATAGCGAAAACCAGAGAGACAGAGAGAGAAAGAGAGAGATAGAGGTTGCTGCTGTGCAATACACCACCCACCATAACGTCAGAGATTTCTTCGATTTGTGTATCGTCTGGCCTCTCAACAGCTAGGCTTCTCTTTTGTTTCGGTGATGGTCTAAATTGGTTGGTAAGTCATTATGTTTTAGATCTCGCACTGGTTACTACACTATGGAGATTTTCGTCTCGCTTGGTTATGCAGCTGCAAACAGCGCAGAGTGTGGCCATCCTTGAACCGTATGTCGGATGGTGATGGGAAGACTGTGTCATGGGGAAGGATGGAGTCTTGGAGACGCTCTGCAGGAAAAGCAGCTTTACCCCATTTTAATTTCAGAGTTTATGCTTTTACGAGTAGCATTGATTCGTATTTGCATGAAATAAAGTGTTTATTGTTTAAAATTTATTGTTTTAAGGTCGTGTATAATATATAAATGAGTGGTGAGTAAGATTACATAATTTTTTTTTTCATTTACTTTTCGTTATGTCTCGATTTTGAATTAATGAGGTAAGTTTGTTTACTTTTTGGGTACTGCTAAACTCTCAACGTGATTGAATAACTACATTTGAATGAAGAGGTGATTTCCTGAATTTTATAGGTAAAAATAAATATTAAATATTTAGTGATCTTTTATTCATATTTTCATGCTTAGAATTTATTTAGATATCACATGATTATATAACATCATTGTATTTTAAGAAAACAGAAACAATCATTATCACAATATAAACCTAATTTTTAACAAATTTTTTGATTTAGGATATTTTTAATTTGTTTTTAAATATTTTTTTTATAAATCTAAAATTGAAATAACACACCATCTGTTAAGCATCAATATCAACATAATTTTTTGCAATAATAACGTGTCAAAGTAATAATACAGCTTTATAAGACGATAAATAGAATATTTTTTTAACTTCCTACACAGCTGTCATTTGATGACAGCCTTATGAAGAACTGTAATCTACTTTAGATATAATTTTCGTCAGTTATTTTTATGCAAAACTAGCTATAAAATTAATATTATTATCATAATTTATTTATCTTTTTAAATTTTAATATTTTATTCGAAACTTATTTATCCCTTTTCTAAGTAAAATTAGCAGATCTTTGAGTTTTAAATATCATAGTGTTTGTTCATTTCATTCTTTTCAAAACTTGGATATAACTATTTGTGGTTTATCACCTACTTATTGCTAAATTCTCCTGTCCATTTATCATATTATTTTTCTAGTCTAATTTTATTTTTATACTGTATCCTAAGGTTATTGCACTATATTTCGTATAATTTACAACAACTCTTCTTATGATGTTCTTAATAACTGCCCATCAACTGATCATAAAATGTAAATAATAGCTCTATATTTAATTGTCCTTGTTCTTTTCTAGGATTGATTTTACTCTGAGTGCAAAGCCTAGTTGAGATATAGGTGAATATCTTTTTATCGTCCAATTTAATTATTTTGATTCTTTATGAATTTATATGTTGGCATTTTTGTAATACGGCCATTTTTAATTTCATTCATTAACGCTTTTTCTTTTTAATTTCATCATTTGATTAAATTATATTTTTGACAGCTACTATTATCACTTTCAAAAAATATTATGACAAGCATAAAAAGAAAGGAAAATAACTCAAAAGAATGCAAGAAATATTTGAGACTTCATAAATTACAGTCATAATAAATAAAAATGCCCTACTGAAAAGTGACGTAGTTTGGAACTATGTGACTTTATTTATGAAAACAAATTTGCTATAATAATATAATTGTTAAACATATAATGGTTATTTCTTTAAAAACTTCCTTAAATGTAATTTGAATTCACCTTTTCTTCATTTTTTTATTTGATAATAGGATAAATTTCAAAACGATTTGTTTTGAAGATAAATGTATTGTTCTAATATTCTGTTCTCTATTGATCTAATATTTCGTTTGCCCTTTTAAAATGCATTTTTAAGCATAAATATTAAAATACTACTTTTAAATATTTTTATTAGCTTTAATTTTTTTTAAAATTGCTGAATTCCTTTGGAGTTTACTATGAAAATATTTTAATTACATATAATGACATGATATTTTTAAAATTATCCTTCTTATTGTGATGCATATTCAAGATTAATAATTTTTGCTCTTTTAAGAGTTTTTGCATACTTTTTAACCTAAGCTTGAGCGAAGCAAAAGCTCATTAACCTATTATGAGCTTTGATATTTTAGAGTTTATGGTTCAGATAAAAATGAGATGAGACAAAATTTTAAGAATAAACATGGAATGAAAATGGAGACGGGATGATTTTAAAGTTAAAAAGAAATGATTTTTTTGTTATATAAGATGTCTTCTAATATATTATTTTACTTTAAGTTTATAACTTTAATTTAATTCCACTTCAAATTAAAATCACATAAAAACCATTCAGAGACTTTCTTTTGCAAAGGAAGGTTTTCAGGATGCCTTTTTCCTTGAAAGTAGAGACATTTCAAAACGTTTTTCAGAGGGAGGGATAAAAAAAAATGCGTTTGTGAGCACGAGTTTCTACACATAATATTTCGTTCTGAAATTCTTTTGGTGGACATTTTTCAATTCAATTTTTAATTAGATGTATCATTATCCATCATGGAGTTATAATGTAAAAGTTGCAATTAAAAATTGTAAATATTTTTTCACAGACTCGAAGTTCGGGATAAATTAGTATTTATTTCTTTTAAATCGACTACATTATTTAAATTTCATGTTCATTTATAACTCTTCTGTGTATTGTTTATTTTAGGTGGTTAAATAATGTTGTGAATAGTTCCCACACTGAACTTCATTAGCTTTCAAAGAAACTTCAAGAATTGCCTTCTTTACTGAAACTGAAATTCGTTAACAATCGTTTGGTTATCTCAGAACAAGCCTTTACTTTTGAATACTTTTAGAGCAGACACTCCGTATAAAGCATTTTTCTCATATTTAGGTTTCTGTCCAATTTGGTATGAAAATTCATACTTTAATTAAATAAATAAAAGCTGAAGTTTGCAAAAGTGTGATATTTTTTTAAAGTTTATTTGGTTAAATAAACTTTGGTCTGCGAATTCATTGGTATTAATAAATTAAATAAATAAATATTTTTGATTCAAGTTTATTTAACACATTTTAGGGGATTTTTTTTTATTGTAGCCACTAAAAATATATTCTTTGATAGGTAATAGAAATCTTGAAATTTTCAATATTTGCTTCATTGGCATACAGTTAAGTTCGGGTTAAATTTGAACGATAATTTATAAAATAATAGAACATGACATAATAACTTTCATATCATGCATATTTCTTATGATTTATAAACATGAGGTTATATTGCTGCCTCATTTAAATATATTGACCTGCCCTACGATAAACTAAACAAATAATCTGGAAGAAGAGAATGACTGGAATGTAAGCTGAGGCATTTTCAAACATTTAAGAATCATCGTTTTGATGGGTATGTGTTATTAAGACAAGTGAGTTCATGAGCTGACTATGATTCTTTTAATTCAAAAGTTTGAAAAAAGAATAGTTTCCTATATTTGAAAAAAAATCTTTAGGTGACTTCATTTATAAAACTGGTATTTTAAGTAACTAGTATGTTTTTTTTATCATGTAAAACACCGATGAGAATTAAAGTTAATGCGATGATCACCTTCCTTATTGCAAATAGTTTCATTCGCTTATGCATTTATAGATAATGCTATTTTTGCGATGAACAACTTCCTTATTTTAAATAGTTTCATCGCTTATGCATTTATAGATAATGCTAGTTTCTCCAAAACAATCTTAAAGGAGATAATAACTTAGAAAATAAATTGTATAATCTAGTATACGAAGTGCAAATACCAAGCTAGTAGTTGAGACCAAATCTACAATCTTTTAGAATCAAAGTAAGAGATAATACATTTGTACTGCTTATTTATCAAAGTGAAAAGAATTTTTAAATGCCTTAACAATATGGGAAATAAGTTTAATGGGAGGTTTGAATTCAAAATGTGTTTTTCAACAAAAAACACTTCATTTATAGGAAGTACAAAATTAATAAGTACGAAAATCATAACATTTGCATGACAAAAAATATGCTTTGTTCTCTATCAGTTTATTTAATCAAAAATCTTATTAACTTAAATTCTATGCATTTTGTGTGCTTTGTATGCTTTTGGAATATTCTTAATAGAATAAAAAAATAACGCGTACAAAAATGTTGTTAACAATAAAATTTACATGACAATACATCTGCTTACGTAATCATATATCCTGTTGCTATAATATCCACGTGTATCTAATGTATTAAAGAATTTTCTTGTAAAGATATTTAGTTTAAACTCATTTTTAAAAACATTATTATGCAAGTTATCTAAACTTAAAAGATTTTGCGATATTCTTCGTTTAGATATTGCCGCCCAAGAATAAAAATCCATATCCTCCAAGCAAAATGGATATTGATGACCAGAATAACGATACTCGACAGTCTTCATCGGTTGAAACAGAAGAGCAGAGATGCCAAAGACAAAAGATGAGATATCCAGCGAAATACAACCCTCAAGCGGTCCACAAGAGTTTGAGACTTTGTGCTGCGGCTCCAATGAAAAGCAAAAAGCCCCAAAAGAAGCTAATTTTGCTGAGAATTTAAATATCAGTTAAAAGGTGAGATCAATTTTAAAACATGCCTAACTGAAAATTATAGCACTAATCGTGATAAATATTATCCTATTAGTTATGGAGTTCTCTACTTTATTTAATATCGTTTACTATTCACACTAAAGTCATTTGTGTTTGTTAGCATTATTATAGTAAGTCTAATCTAAATTATATTGAATATTTGATATATTTAGTTAATTTTGATGAATTTATTCAGTTAGTTTTTATTTTTTATAAGTTAATTAATAAACATATACGCCAGTGTTTTGGAAAAATCTTCAGGCCTAAAAAAACACAGTATACAGTATGATGTAGGCTTACTAACTTCTCTTTGAATTTTCACAGTTCATAGTTCACAAGTATAATTGTGAGACGTTTTCGTAGGACAATCCTCTTTTTCTTTTGTATTATAACAGCTAAAAACTGAACAATAAGATCTTTTTTCTACCCAAAAAAGGGTAAGCCGTTAGTAAGATGTTAGATGACAGGAGCATACGCACTGCGTCATGCGGAGCAACATTTAGTTACATCTTTAGATGTCATGCGCAGTTACGTTTTTCACATGCCTGTGACGTCGCATGAATTTACTCTATTTCCAATCCAATATTTGTATGGTGAACCTTTTTCAAGGGCATTGAATTGATTCAGAATTCTGCATTCACCTTAACGCTTTCTACCTTTCTGAAACTTTAGAAGTTTTTTTTCTTTAGAAGTTAAAAAAGGCTCCGCGGGGTTTCTAATCAGTGGGCTGAATTATTTGTAGAAAAATAATATTTAAAAAATCTAATAAATGAATTCTATAGATTCGTTTAATCAACAAGCTGAAGTTTTTACAAATCGTAAGAAAAGGGGATAATTTTATGATGAAAATGAAGTTGGTATTCTCGAAATGAAAATAGAATTAAATTGAATCGTTGATTGCAGAAACCACATAAATAATTTTTTTTAAACTTCGCTTATGCTGTTTTCACATTCTAAAGGGGTGTTTACATAATGAGTGAAGAAATGACAAGTGTCAAATAAAGTCGCATTATAGGTATATAAAATCTACCAGGAAGAACATTTTAATCATTGATTTAAAAGATTACTAAGCATTTTTTTTAAGCTCCCAACATTTTGATATTATGGACTTATGTGTTTTCTGCAATCAACGATTCAATTGTTTATTTCGTTACGGTTTTCACATAACAATACACATAATCTTTAAGTTCAATACAGATTTTGAATCAAATCGCATAGAGGTTACAATTTGTTCCGGGTTTCAAAGTAGTTGCAAAAGTGTTCTTAAAGATATTTTATTGATCTTCTAAAAAATACAAACAGAGAGCATCCTGCAGCCATAAGGTTCTGGCCATTTTCATAAATGATCCTTTCTAACTTTCTTTCTGTTCTTATACTTCAAATTCATTTCTCAGTAAAATTGCATTCGCCGCTTACCATTATTTGCACAAGAAACTTCCGTCGGCTTTCGTTTACATGTCTTCGAACTTAGTTCAGAAATTATAATTAAAGATTACTATAGTCAGCGATAACTGAAGTTGAAAGTACACGGAAAGCTACGAAATGTATCGTTACGCCAAGGTAAATAGTCCTGAATATGACCCAACCATATTTAAAAGAATTTTATAGTTTTGAATAAAATTTAATTTTAAACACCAGTAATAGATATTTTCTATAGTAAAACTTTGTATTTAAAATTAAAATGTTTAATTTTATGAGTCTCTTTCTACACTCTCAAACTGCGTAGAAATACTTACTACGTCATTCACTGGTGATTCGGTTGCTTGCAGCTTCTTACGCGTTGTCAACTTGAGTTTTCACTGCCTATGATTCCTGGTTTTTGAAAAACAAAGACCTAGTCGGATGAAGACAGGCATATTCCCTAGTAGACATTCGTGAATAAGCTAGATCTTGTCTCAGTCGTGGAATCATGTCTGAAACGCCATGATTAAATTCTGAACAGTGAGTATTGCAAATGGATTCAATTCACGCGACTTCATAGTCACATGAGAATCGTAACTGGGAGAGAAGTCTAACTGCGTATTGTCTTATACTGTTCTACGATGGCACGTTCTTTTTCACCTTCAAAATATTATTTTTGAATAAACTAGACGCCGTCGTGGAATCATATCAAGAACACCATGATAAAGTTCTGGACAATGTGCAATGTAAATGGGTTTAATTCACATAACTTCATAGTCACACGAGAATGGTATGACTATGAATTGCGCATGGCATCTAACATTTAACTGCGCATTGCCTTACACTGTTCTATGATGCTCCGTCTTTTTTCATCTTGCAAAATGCCCAATGAATTCGAGAAAGAAATTGGCGCATGCATTTGACGCGTATCACGTGGGTATGAATTGGCTCCAATAGATTGTCATGGTGAATTATGGGGATGTTTCCACAATTTTTTTTACAAAAATACGGCTTGGTAATGGAGTGGTAGAATATGATCTTAAAATCTCTTATCAAGCTTTTGAGATACTTCAGTAATAAACAAATAGATCAGTCTTGTAAATTTTTTCATTTTATTTGTAATATATTCTTTCTCCGATTACTTTATGACCCTGACTTTCACCTCTTTTTTAATTTACTTTTTTCTTTAACGAACTGTAAATTGTGAATTTATTTCGACGATTAACGTAGACATTACGTGATGTACAATATGCTAAAACTTTGTGGCTACATTAATGATTATTCTTGGTTTAATATACCTAGCACACATTTCAATTGTTATAGATATCTGCAACAAAAAATGTTTTGCGAATATTCATAGCAAACGCATTTCCTCTAGTAATAACATAGTCACATTGAAAAGTCTTTTCATGTTCGTAGGAAGTGCTCTCACAAATTAAATGCTATCTTCTTTTTTACACACTTTTATTCAATTTGATTTATTTCATCTTTGTAAAGATGGAATTTTGTAATCGATTTTTAACCCACTTCTTGATGTGCTATAGTTTTGAAAGTTTGTTCACTTTTGTGTTCTCTTCACTTTTGTGTGTATGAAATAAAATTAGTAGAAGCAATGCTAAGATGAATATTTTTCTCAGTGTGTGATTCTTTTTCAGTCTAGGTTAGGATGCAGATACATATGCTTGGAAAATAATAAAAATCATGGATGAAGAAGATGATGATGAACAGGACGTTGAAATGATGACTGTATCACAATTATCACAAGAACTTGAAGACTGGGAGTGAGGGAAAACTAGAATGGTACAGCAAATTGATGGTGCTCATTTCAAAATACACTGGATCGACTTCGAGCATTATTCCATAATCGCAAGAAAACATACAAAAACTGTTTCTGAAAATATTTCAGCAGTTCCTAAAGTATGTTGTCAATTCCATTTGGCAACAGGAATTTGTGTACCGTTTCTAATTTAAAATCAAATTACAATTTTTTTTCGCATAAACGTTGCAAGAAAATGCAACTGAATGTCTAATCAAAGTCGATTGAAAATTCAACTGAATGGTTAATTCATGTTTAACTGAAACACAAAGAACAACGTCACTTGGACAGAAAGTGATCTGTAACATGATAACAATTTTAACAGCACTTCGAATTTGAAAAATGTTTATGTCAAGCAGTGACTAAATGTTTCGTGATATTTCTTTTATTTAAATTTTATGAATGTCTGCTTTCTGTAACTAAGTGATAATATTTTGTTTATGAAATTTATTCATATCATTTACTTAAGAACGTAAACTTGATGTTGTTACGAAAAAGTTCATTGGTTTGCAACTGAATTTAAAATTAATGTTGCAGTCCTTGTGTCAATGTTCTAAATGAAATTTCTTCTACAAAAACATTAATTTGCCACTGTGAGTAAAACAGAATGAAATTTATTTGTTAAGTTTTAGGTGCATTTAAAGAGTTTGTGAATCGTGTGCATATTCATATTGTTGCGTATTCTCAACTAAAGATTTTTCTCTGAAATTCTAATAAATTCTTTTGCTTTGACTACAGTTGATCTTTTTAAAAACAATCCTGACATTTTTTTACATATTTAGAAACATAATAAAATTACACATTGTCATTCATACCTTCCTATTTTTTTTCCTACGACACATTTACTTTTAACGTCGATACAAAGCGAATTTTGAAATCTTTGCAAATACAGTAGAACCCCGCTAATCCGAACTAATCGGGACCGGTGCCTGTTCGGATTACAAAAAAATCAGATTACCCGAAATTCCGATGAAAATAGAAAAGAAAAAGGTGTATGCAAAAAAAAATGTGAGTTATAAGTACTCAGTATTACTATCTCTTGAATTCTTTTATTCAAAAGCAATAGAAAGAGAATATGTCTCCCCTTTTCATTAGAATAATGGACGTGTTCCTGTATGGAGTGACCTTATCTTACGACGAATTGCATTAGTTTCTTCAATGTGTACAAAATTATGCGTGCTGAAAAGGTACTTTTTTGTTTTTAGCATGTATATTTAAATCTTTTCAGGTAATCATTTCTATTACATATAATTTTCGAAAATAAAATCGGTTCGGATTAGAGGGGTTCTACTGTAGTTCGCATAAAATATTAAACAATATATTGCTTAAATAATCATTGCAGAAGAATCAGATTTCATTTAATTTGAAAATTAGGGACATATTATTTACAACCAAGAAAGCACAAGAACTAAATTTCCAAACCTTGGATGTATATTGATTCGAAATTCGTTTTGCTCTATTATTAGTACTTACGCTTGCTGAGTTGCATAACATTTTTTCGATGGAAATAAATTATTAGTAAAACAATAATTAAATTACCTAACAAAATCTTTATTTAGAATATTCATCTCCACGTTATTGCGATGGGAAATGTGAGAACTTGAAGTGCCGACTCACATATGATCGTTGTCCTCCAACAAAGGTGGGTTACATATACAGGGTGTCCCAAAAAAGTGGAACAAGCATTTATTTTCTTAAATATTGCACTTGGACATATACTTCCAATTACAAAGTTTCACCAAATAAGGTAGGAATTTGTGTGAAAACACTTTGCCTTGTGTGGAAGTTGAAAATAAAAAGTTAAGAAACTTAAATTTCTATACGTGCCCCATAGAGCAAAAGTGTCAATGATTGAAATGTTCCTCTTACACTCATCTATGCATAAACTAAGTTTCATGATTTTGTCTGCAAAACCTACAGAGACATATTAATTTTTAAATTTCAAGGGGCTGCTCACAAATTTATTCAACATAGAAAAACAGCGAAATGCAAATATTTGTCAAGTAGTATATCAGCCAATCATCACGGATTGAAAGTAAATTGCCAATGACGCATACTGTTACTCAGTTTCATTTGCAGATAATTGCAACTAGCGACTTGATAAAGAATGGAAAGACAACATGAGAAAATGAAAATTTAAAGTATAACAGGAAAATAGCCTAATATTGAATCAGAATACTGAATTATTTGCTCTTAGCTTCGTGCGTATTATTAAGCATTATCTAAAAGTAGCGGAGACTAGCCCTTTAGGTCTGCAGAGTTGCAGAACTCACTAAAATTATTTTAAAAATTCGTATTTCTTTTATTCTTATTTGCTCACTTCTCCACTCTGAGAGTTCGTTTATTAACGAAATAAGATAAAAAAAAAAAGAGAAAAAGAGACAGAAAATGAATGAAAAAAAGACAGACACAGAATTGGCTGCACACCAAATAGTTTTGGAAAACACTAAAATTCGCTCATTGCGTACAATTAAGTGACTTAATGGACGAAGACGAATAGCTATTCTTTCTGTTTTAGAATTTAGACAGAACTCGATTTCCGAAAGCTCGCGCAATTGTTTTTTGTTTTTTCTTTCGCTGTTTTTTAGGTTTCGGTTTCACTTCCATGTTGCCTTAACGAGAACTTGGCTGGTTCCTACGCATTCGATTTCTCTTATTAAAACGGAACGCACCGAAAAAAAGGACTGTAATTATCTAAAATTCATTTCAGATAATTACAACTCCAAGTTTGAACTATTTGAAGGTAAAGCTATTTTTGAAAAATTGTATTTCAATGTATTCTAGTAATATTTTTATAGCACTGCTTGTTTCTGGGAAAATGAGCCTCACTGCTGATATGTAACAGTGAATATTTTTTGAAGGTTCACAAGATGAACTATTTTTGTAAATACTTTTTTTACTAATATTTGTATAATGTATTATTTGATAGTTTTTAGATTTAAAACGAGTTAACAAGTACATTGTTATTTCCTGATTCCGCCCTTTAAATATTTTTTAATTTGTATATTATCCCTAAAATGTTCGTCGAAAGACTGGATCAAACAGCAGTGAGAGGTATAGAAAAGTGGTCTAAGTCAACAACTTTGACTTCTTATATATCTGTAAGTCTTGACACGACGTAAGACACTACGGCCCATGAAGATCAATTTATGTCCATTACGGCGAGGGATAATAGAAACGCAACAGCTTCACGGCTCTCTCATAACTTTCATGTCGCCACTGGAAGCCGAATTTCAAGGGTTACTGTTTTCAGAAAGCTACATCAGAAATATCAGTTGGTACTTTTGCGCACAGAACAGCCCGCATAGAACGATATAGAAAGAAACAACTTAGGACTAAGGATTAGTTGGGGATGGTTTTATTCACTGATGAGTTCTGGTTCAGCCTAATGATTGACTCCCGATGATGTTTCATCTCGAGAGCACCAGGATCCCGTTATTTGCCCTCCAAGGTCCAAGAAAAGAAACCAATATTGCAGCGGAGGTTTGATGGTCCTGGGAAGGCATCATATTGGGTGAGTTTTACAGACCTCCGAGTTTTTGGCAAATCCTCTATCCATTACAGTGAGTTACAAGGATGAGATCTTGGAGGCTTATGTTCGCCTTTTTAGGGGGGCAATTAACCATGCTTTCATTCTTATGGACGACAACGTTTGTTCATATCGGCCTCTTCATCACTAGGTTTATCAGGTTCTAGTCAAGGAATTTCTAGAACGTGAAGAAATGTAGGCATTTTCTCAAATATTCCTATTACAATGCATAAAACCTGTTTTATCACCCATTTAAAAATATTTCATTCATCATAAGATTTCCATGCTCTGAGATTTCTTTATGATTTGATGATGATGATATTTCTTTTCTTCTGCTGAGATTCATCTTCTATATTTTTATAAAGTTTTTTAAAAAAGGACCTTTACTTCAATGCGCTTGACGCAGCATGACCAACTCTGATTCTTTCCGTATAAAAATCCACCAAACAAACAAACTAGTCTCATTATATAATATTCATATATCAGCCAATATTTTAAAAGCGCCAAAACCAGAAGATCTATAATTTACGGAACTGTAAGCTTATCAGCTTACTAATCTGTTGTGTATATCTTAATGTATCATTGAAATGTGTATAAATTTAATTAATATATAACAGCAGTACAGTCGAGGACTAGTTTGGATACGAGTAACTTAAAAATGACGCATTGCTTTACTAGACAAATCGAGATTTAAGGTGACAAAAATTTTCAAAATCGCTTTTGGAAAATTAAACATTATTTTCATATTTGATAAAATAATATAGGCATCAAAATATTAAATTTAAGCAGAATGTTAAAGATGAAGGATTTTTTTTCAAATAGAGCAATTATAAGGCTTTGTTGAAATAAGTTAAATAATTTTTTATGAACGATAATACTTTATAATAATATAAGTTTTATACCTACTATCCGACTTTTTTTAATATGAAAGGCAGAATTTTCTCTAGGAAACTCCTTTGAAATTTGCAGCGTTTCAAGAAAATTTATCATCAATCTTTAGTTTTTGAATTCAAAGTATTGTTGCTATGCTAAGTAGTAATAACTTATTTCATTTATTAAAATGAAGGACAATACATTGAATAGTATTGAGCCTTATCAAACCTGACAACAATTTAATATCTTTCGCTATGCGGTCCTAAGGTTGAAATCGGTTTGAATCTAAAAATTCTCTTTTGTTAGGGCTTTTTCACGTCATGCACGTGTTATAATACCTCCTTAGGATCATTTTGCACTCTTCCGTGTGAAGCAACGAGAACTCTACCATACCTCAGCTCATTGAAGACAATTTCGTGGAAACAAAAATAATTTACGTTACTAGGGTTTGAAGACGTTTTCATATTCAAAACATTTATGCAAGTAAACAACTGTGCATACATACCCTTTCAAAAGGAAGTCAAGAAAACAAAAATATTCAACTAAATTGAGCTAGAGAACATGTCAGATAGAAAAGGAACAAATTGCAATCTTCACTGCTTACAGACGAATTCAAATTCACTTTTGAAATTTGTTCTCTCCCGATCAGAACACGACGAGAGTCCGAAACTAGTTACCACCAATACACCATTCTTGAAAAATAGTTACAGAAAACGTGGAATAATGATGCGGGATAGAATCTGTTTGCGAGACCATAATGATGCATATGTATTCAATGGTAGGGTGTGAATTGTCAAAGGCAATGAGATGAAATTTTCGATCAGTATGTGAGGTCCAATCAGACAGACTGAGAGAGGAGGACAGGAGGGGCAAAATCCCCCGGGCTCGAGCCCAAAGAGGGGGCCCGTCGTCCCAGTACAAGGAAAAATATATTTATTTTCAAGATTATTTATTTTTATCCATGACAAATAGGGCCCAGCATGAGTTGAACTATATTTATTTTCTTTGGATATAAAACGCACACATTCTCATTTGATTAATCGGAACTAAAGTAAGTTGATATCAGTCAAATTTTTCGTAACAAGACGTGATTTGATCGGGCAACCGAAAGAAAAACTTCTATCATCTGATTAGTCATCACAGTCATAATTCGCAAGGGGGCCCTGCATACCAGTACTTTTCCCCGGGGCCTGGCCTTCCTCTGGGCTGCCCTGGATACTGTATGGTACGATCTGTGATGGATTCATTCTAATACTTGATTAAAATACTCGGTCATATCGATTTAGGTTTCTCGACAGACATCTTAATCTTTCTCTCTCATATTACATCAATACTGTTCAAAGTTACAGTTTCGACACTGTATTACATCATCGAATTACATACCAGAAAAAAATTAGCAGAGGAAAAAATAATAATGAAAGAGCGTTGAAACGACTGGCTGGTCATTCAACGATAGAAAGAGAAAATAAGTATCCAAAAAGGAAGAGAGTTTTAAAAGAAATGTAAGAGTCCAGAGTTCATAACTCAAGCTGTCACTATTGTAGAGGGATGGTTGGAACATCAGAAGTATTCGCAGGTAAAAAAAAATGAAGAAAATAGTCAGAGACCCCGTTAATTATTGGCGGCAATCGTTGTCCCATTGCTGCTATCTCCATTGCTCGATGTATAAACAGTTTGGAAAACGTTGTCGTCAATGTTTTGGATAATGCAACCTTCCCATTTTTCTCACCTGTTTGTATATGCAGGTGATTTTGTTTGTAAGTTTTGGCATGAAAATTAAAATATTTTTGGAGTAAAAGAATTGAACCTGTACCACATCTGTGTGGGAATGTTTTAAAATACTTTTTAATTAATTTTTTAAATATTTTTTTAAAAATAAAGTAGAACTCCTTTTCGGTTTTTATTCTCCAGATTTAGATATGATGTGTTGTAATTTTTCTTCTTATTTATTTAAGAATACAGTAGAGCAACGTTTATGCGTTTCTCATTTATACGTCGTTTAATCGCACTCCCGATTCATTCGTATTCATTGTAATGATAAAGTACTTCGTTCATACGACGCAAAGCTTAGGTTAAAAGGGTTTAAAAATATATTTTTATTAGTGTACTAAAAAGTAGAAAATTTTTCATTTAAATTATTTACTACTTTTTAATCTTTAATTTTTAATTCACTATTATAAACATTATTTAATCCGTACTTCCAAAAGTACTGTACTTACAAATAAAACGTTATTTGCAGGTACTGTACCTACGAATTGAAATGTTATTTGCAGGTTTCGTCAAATTCAATATTGCTTCAGTAGGAATTTCGAAATATCCTTTTCGTACTTGAGATGATTAAAAGAAAGATTAATAAAGAATTTTCAGTGTTTCGCCTGAGAAATGTGATGCTCTTTGTTTACATTTAACCTGGTTTTGAGTGTTGGTTTCCAATCCATTTGATTTAATCTGCTAGAGATAATACATTTTCAAAATCCTTCAGTGATAAAATTTTACCTCTTGGCAAGTTATGGATAAAAATCAAATTTCCATTCCTGACAATCTTCATTATATACTAACCCACGCCTACCGACTCATCCAAAGGGTTTAGAGTCAACAAGGACCGACGGGGAACAATCGTCATTGGCCCCAAAAATGTTCAAAAATGTTATACGGAATTTTTAACAATTCTTTGCAGCTGTCGGAAAAACCAAAGTTGATAGTTTAAATCTGCTTATATCATTCAAAAAATGAAAATTTTCATTGAAAAAATTCAAAATCAATTGCAGCTAAAAATTTTAACAGACGAGAGCCAAAAGAAGTAAACTACGTAACCCCATAACTTTTCGTATCAAATCCGAATGGCGGGGTCGTTTGAGCGCCATATTAATGACTCAAAGGCCACGGCTTCGATCCCAACTGAGAAGTTGGGTGCCTCGCAGCTGCATAACTATAATCTGGTTTAGGAATTTCTGAATCTGAGTTCCGATTGCCGAAATTGTGTATAGTTGTAGCGAAATAAGAAAATTTTCGGAAAGAATATTTTGAAGTTAAGACTGTTTCTATAAGATGTATACATTAAGTATCATCTTATAGAATATTACTTGTTGTGGTCACGCTTGAGCCGACAACAAGATAGCGAAGATGCTAGAAGATTAATCAAATTACAGGTTTGTTTAAACATGATGGATGATGTACATGCAGAAGTAGGCACTAATCCTGTTGATACAGTGGATAATGGGGATCCCCAGGAAGCAGACAAGGTTGAGATTGAGGCGTTAATGGAGAAGGCTTTGGACTCTGAAAAGGCGTTTAATGCATTGATTGCCACATGGGGCTTGAAACAAGCTAACAAGACAAGCTAAGAAGTGCTGTAGGAGACCTTTCTAGGGTCTGATGGCAACAGCAAAATTAGAATAAATTTTAAAATAAAATTTTAACTTGAACTTTAAACAAGAACAACAAAAAATTTATTTATAAATAATAAAATTTAGAGAATTCCCCGGTAGTGGCAAAGGGAAGTTATAGAGCCCAAAGAAAGACCAAAACTCAGTTAATACTAAAAAAGACATACAGAGTAAGATCTCAACTTCTAAAATCTCGGCTAGGGTCAACAGTGTCAAAAGAAAGGTGGTATACTGATAAATACTCCTTCTGAAGAAGATATGGATAAGTTAAAAGGCGAATTTAAAAGATCAGATTCTTTGATTGAGAACTACGAGATCTCCAAACCGAAGTTGTTCAATCCAAGCATAGTGATCTTCCAGGTTGACGAACAATTTTCTGAAGGGGAAGTTCTAGAGGGATTCCAAATACAAAACGAGAATCTTGCCGAGGCAACCTTGGAAGCTCGTACTTCCTATAAAGTAAGAACAGGATTGGATCAGGATTCATTTCAGAAAATAATCACAAAAAAGGAATTGAATCTGTATTGGAATAGATTAAATTTTAAAGAAAGTCTGAGAGTTATACAATGTTTTAAGTGTGTACAGTACAGTAATATTGCCAAAAATTGCACAGATACAGAATACAGAGAAGAGCAAATTCTTCGCCTAAATTGTGGTGAAAAGGTCACAAGTTTAGCGATTGTAAAAACTCTCCCAATTGTGTAAACTGTCAGAAACATAACCTTAAATTTAAATCAAAGTTTAAAGTTGATAACTCAGCCAATGATCCTATTTGCAAATTAAGAGAAAAAGTGGTTGACCTTCAGAGATCTAGGATCGATTATGGCAATCAGGAATAACTCTTGTTTTCTTTTTTGTGGGCATCTGAATCTTAATCATTGTCGTCGGGCAACTTGCTCACGACTTCATTCGTTTCATGATATTGTATCTGTGAATGATCCCTATTTCTGAGAATCGAAGTTTGCCGAATTCCCAACTGGTATTCGTAAATATTTTTATGACTACAAACCATTAGCTGAATTTCTGATATCCAATCCAGAGATCAGGGTTTTTTCCTTGAAAATCCTTAAAAAACTTGTTGCTATAGAAATTGAGCTAAGCAGAGAGAAACTTCTCATGATATCGAGTTACTGTCCTCCCCCAAGTGAGAACCTTGGTGAGAATATAAAGGAAATTAGTACCTTACTTTTACGTTTTTCAGAGGAAAAGCAACACCAAGTCGAGTATATGGGGTCCCAGAAATAAAGACAAAAGGGTAAATATACTGCATGACTTAATAAACCAGTTTGACCTAGTAGTTATAAACGATAGTGATTCTCTGCCTTCATTTAATGGCCCTTGCGGTGTTAGCTGGATTGATATAATGATGGTGAAGAATATCGGTGTCGACAGAATCACTTAATGGAAGGTTTCAGACAGAATAACGCTCAGCGACCATCAAATTATGGAATTTAAAATTGAAAAAGAAAATTTCTCGAACGAGAGAAAGACATGCAAATGGTCAATAGAAAACATAAACTTGTTTGATTTAAAAATCGAAGTAAATCAAATTGTAGAAAGTTGTAAAACTAATTACAAAGATTCAAACAAGAGTTTAAACGAAATGATTAAAGAAATTCATCATATTTTAGCAAATATATGCTTTGAAACAAGGAAGAGAAATAGAGCAAAAAAAACAAGAAAACGCTATTTGATGGAACACCGAATTGGAAATATTAAGATGTAAAGTTAGAGACCAAGATATAAGAACAAAAAGGGAAATAATGTACAAAAAAGAATTGGCGACGTACACAAATCGGATTCTGTAAGCAAAAAAAACCTGCTTCAGGAAATTTTTGGATAGCATTTTGAAGACCAACACATTTGACCCATTTTACAAGTCAATAAAAGAAAGAGTAAATCTCTTTCGGGAAATGAAAAATATTAAGATGGAAAATGATGAATACACAAAGAATTTCAGAGACAGTATTCAGATCGTCATGGAACATCATTTTCCAAGTCTGAAGATGGAATAGTTCAAAAACAGGTTAAAATAAATGTGAATTTTCCGGTTATTAAAACAGAAGAAGCTAAAACAGTCTTGCACGATATGGATCTAAATAAATCCCCCAGACCAAATAGTTTGACTCTTGGAGTCATCAGAGAACTCTTTGTTGATTCAGTTTGGTTCGCGGAGTACAAGACATGGCGTTTTTCCAGATTACTGGAAAATTGCAAAGATAAAACTGATACCAAAAGAGGGAAAAAATCTCACTGAAGTCTTGGCATATAGACAAATTTGTCTCTTACCTACTTGGGGTAAGGTATACGATAAAATTATTGCACAGAGATTATTATATGAACTTTAAAGCAAAGGTAAGTTACATAGAAATCAATTTGGTTTCAGAAAACAAAGGTCAAACTTGACAGCTCTTGATAAATTCCACAACTTCATTATTAATGCAAAAGCCAAAAAATGTATAACTTTGGCTTTATCACTAGACATATCTAACGCATTTAATAGCGTAATAAGGGAGGACCTAACAAATTATCTCGAAGCAGATAGAATATCAGCATATTTAATTGTTGTTATAAAAGACTTTTTCAGTAACAGAAGAATCTACGATGACATCAATAATATTGAATTTAACTGCTCAAAAGGAGTCCCACGGAGTTCCTGTTTAGGACCCGTACTCTGGTTTCTAATTGCCGATAGTCTTTTAAGACAGATGGATGAACAAGAGAAATATTAGGTGCACAATGTTTGCAGACGACATCCTTATCATGTCATCAGGAACGGTCTCATATAAATTTACAGAGAATTTGGTGACCCCAATAAAAGTGGTGGAATCATGGGCAAACAAATATAAGCTTAAAATAAATCCTACGAAATCGAAGTTTATAATGTTCTCCTGCAAAAAGGCATTACTCATGTGCCAAGATTGAAAATTAACAATATAATTATTAAACAATCTAGGACATTAAAATACTTAGGCCTGCTATTTGATGAAATATTAACATGGAGGCCGCAACTGAAGGGGGTCAGAGAAAAAGTCAATTACCTACAAAATAAACTACATAGATTTTCAAGAGTAACCTTGGAGTAAGCCCCAAGTATTAAAAGAAATCTACAAAGTGGCAATAGAAAAATATATTTCATATGGTGTTGAAATTTGGTTCAACAAAACAGTTAAAATTAGTCAAAAGCTTATTCAAATTCAAAGGGTAGCATTGGGCCAAACAGCAAAAACTTACAAAATCGTATCCTCGGAGGCCCTCCAGGTTTTGATTGGATCAGTTCCCCAGGATCTTGTAGCAAACAAAGAAGTTACTAAATTGAATATGTTCAATACACGAATGCCTATAAAGATTAAAGATAAAAAATATTCCTAAGACTTTAATTAGGTAAATAAATTGGATCTCCCCCATGAGAAAAGGGTGGTATTTCTTGGAGTATGGACTTAGACCCGAACGGTGGATTTAAGAAAATATTTACTGATGGATCGAAATTGAATGGAAGAGTTGGTTCCGACATTGTTTGCCTGGACGAGGGTAGAGATATTATTTGGAAGGAGGAAATTCGATCCAAAGATGAAGCAAGTGTCTTTGTTTCTAAGGCAGTCGCAATTCAAAGAGCAGTGGAGAAGGTCGGTTCGACTAAAGAAAAAATGGTCATTTTTTCGAACTCCAGATCCGTATTGATGGCTCTGGAGTTGGTACATATGGAAATGAATTAGCTGGATTATCAGCCAAACATGCTACAACTAAAGAGGAAGTTGATATCAAGGTAAAAATCCTAAAGTCCTGGATTAAAAATCAGCTCAAGGTGACCATGTTACAAGAAATAATAGAATTGTCCAGAGGTGTCCATAACGCGGGGCGGAGGTTAAAATACCCCATCCCTTTTGTCTGCGTTATTATTGAACGAGCCAATCGGATGATTGTATAAGAATATTACCACAGCTTTCAACAATGAAAGGGAAACACTCGATTAAATAACTGTTTAAACAATGAAACGGATTGAATTGCGTTTCAACAATGAAAAGTATTTTTGTAAATTATGCCAAAAAGTATTTTTAAAAATTTATTAAAATTAGAGAAAAAGTTGTAAGGCAATTTAATTGATATTATTAAAAAGGTAATTTTTTTATACGTTCAGATGGCGTAAAAATCATTTTTGAGCTGTAAGATTTTCGGAAGTTATTGAGAAAAGCGTCAAAATTCTGCTTAATTTTTAATTAATTAAAAGTTCGAAAAAAGAGCTCCGAGATGCACATTCCCATCCTCCAAAGTTTGATTGTGCCAAATTTCGGAGCTCTAGGTCCAGCGGTATGTCCTGTAGAGCGCCAAAACACCCATTCTCTTTTGTTATTAGTAGAGATTTGGTAATGCATTGTTTTCTGTTAGTGGATTTTACATTATTTTTACTCGGATAAAACGAAAGTAATCGTTAAAAGTAAAGTTTTTAACAAAACGAAAGCTAGTGCCAAGTGATTCCTCAATTCTGTTTTCCATTTATTTCTTAAGCAATCTGCCAATGTGCATGAAATTTTGTATTACATCTTTCGTGACTAAATCTGTTACAATCAGTTCTGAGATATGGTTTGCAGGCTAAAAGCCTGTCTTAGACGGGCGCAAATCTTCTAGTGTTACAAGAATGGCACGCACGCTGGGAGTCTTCTCCCAAGTCAAGATTCCTCTACGGTATTTTTCCAGAGGTAAATACAAAAGATGCCATGGAGACTTTTTGATAAACCAGATACCTACAACTCATGTGTGCTTCCCAGTGCACCAACATAGATTTTTTGGCAAATCTCTAGATTGTGAGTGTGGACGAGATCAAGGATCAAGGAATGGATGTCTCCCATTATATTTACGTGTGCCAGATTTATAAGGAAATTAGACAAAAGTATTTTCCCGAAAACTTTTTTCAACTTGGTATTCAAGAATTGATTCTGAATACCCGTGCAAAAATTGGATTCAAAATAATTATCCAGGATGTCCTGACCAAGTCTTTGGCTGATGTGGCGCCCTCTTCTTGATTATGCTTTTTAATTGTTCTCTTTAAATTGTGTGCTTCGTTGTTGTTGTTGTTTTTCTAATTGATGGGAACTGTACGTTGTTTTTTTAATTGTTGGTAACTATTCGTTGATTGTTGGAATGCAAACTTTTAAAGCTTTACCAAATTTGAATTTTGGAGAATGTAATAGTTAATAGCCAAATGTTTAGGAAATATGGTAATTATAGATGGTCATTCTGTAAGAAGGTATTTCGCAAAATGTGCACTGGGCAAATTTTCTAAATGTAGAGGTTTGGAATTCAGGGAATTCTATTTTTGGAACTTCACAATTGGATTAATTATTTTTAACAACAAGCATGTAATTTTCAACATATTGCCTGCTATGCTGTCTTTTAATTGTTTGGAAGTTGTATCTTTTATTGTGTTAATGTAAATTTCAATGAATTAATGGAGTTAAATTTTGGAAACTATAGTTAGATAAAAGTCTAATTTTAGATTTTTGTATCTGGAATAGTGCTTGGATACATGCAGTGACGAAACAAGAGGGGGGCAACCGGGGCAATTGCCCCGGGCGCCAGCCGAGAGGGGGCGCCAAACCAGGGGAGGTGAAAAATTTAGGAGTAAAATAATAAAAAAATAGTATAAAAATAAAAAAATATATATTTTTTACTTTTTAATTTTCTGTTTAAATTCTAGCCCTGCATCAAAACCACTTGTAATGTTATTAAATAATTACGTAAAATTAAGATGTGTCTGTTGATAAAACCCCAAGTAACGCCGGTGCAATGAGACGCAGGGCGCTGAAGGGTGTGACTGATGGATTCGCGCAGGAATGTGGGAAAGCATCGCACTACAGCTTCCTTCCGCGTATGCGCCTGTCCGGACTCCAGAAATGGGTTCATATTACACCCCCTATCAATCCTTTACTAAGTAAAATCGTCCAAAAGGGGCAGTCTTCGGATATTGAAACAGAAGGTAGGAGGCAATCCTGTAACGTAACCTCACTCTGCTACTCAACGAAAGATGTCCAGAAAATTGTCAGGCTCTGAAAACAGTAAAAAAGCTAAAGAGAGAGAAAAACAAAGTCATCTCCCCTCATTTTTGCCATCGTGGCTAAAAGAAAATGCCAATGAAGGTATGTGGTATTAATCTGCTCGTTTTCGTTGTTAAGTATCAGTTTTTCAAAACTGTCACTGGACAAGTGGTTGTCCTTTCGAATTTTGTCTACATTAGGCACACATTAAAGCAGTGGTTCTCAAAAGTGCACCCTAGAAGATTTTCGGGTGAACCCTGTGATATTCCAGAGAAATATGTGTCCAGATATAAAAGTAAATATATTTACTATTTTTGTTATCAGTTTTCCAGTTCAAAGACAGTTTTCATTTCAAAGACAGCAAACAGCTAACCTTTCTGGTTGCCTTTTCTCCTTCTGATTAAATACAAGGAAATGTCTCTTGAAACCTTTTTGGTTTTCCATAAAAGAAGGATATGCATCAATATCTAAAAAAGTTTTAAACTTTTTACTGCAATTTTCAGCATCATATTTGTGTGAAATGGGATTTTTCCCCCTCAGCACCATTATGTGTAAAAAGAGAGGAAGACTCTCAGTGGCAATTTTGAAAAAAATTGAACCCGAAGGATTAGACGTTAAGAACTGCCGAGAGCAATTATACGATAACGGCGAAAATATGGCTGGTAAATATCGGAGAGTACAGGCACATATTTCAGAAAGTAACCCTTTGGCCAAATTTGTACCGTGGCTGCTCATACACTGAATTTGGTCGGAGTAATGACAGGTTACTTCGGAACTGTTAATTGCCTTTACATATATTTTAGCGTTTCTACTAATAGATGGGAGGTTTTATTAAAGTATTCACCACTGGTACTAAAAAAAGAAAGTGACACTCGGTGGTCATCTCGTAGAGAAGCTGTAACTGTTGTCCACAAACACTTGGACAAGATTGTAGAGGCTTTGAATCACCTGCCATTAGATGCAGTATCAAGCCCTGAAACGAAATCTGTGTCTGTTTCACTTTTGAAAAGTATTCAGACCTTTGAATTTGTAGCTTTTACTTGCTTCTGGTAGAAAACATAAAAAAATAGACATCGTCAGTAAAATGCTTCAAAAAGAGGACATAGCCATTGATGTTGCTTGCAACCTCTTAAAAAGACTGACTGCACAAATAAAAGATTGTAGAGGTACAATTGTGAATAAAGTCATTGAAGAAGCAAAACAATCTTGTCTTGATCGGTCTTTTAAGGAAGAGGAAAAGATTTTTTGACGAAAAATATGAAGATGAAAGCTCTGAAATTTCCCGACATAAAAAATTCAAACTTGCCTTACTGCAAGTGAATGATAGAATAGAAGCTGAGTTAGAGAGACGATTCCAATCAATGCAAAAGCTGAATGAAATTTTCGGAATTCTTGTCTCCAAACAACTGATGACTCTTGATAACAAAATTTTAAGAGAGAAGGCTACTACTTGACAAATTTGTACCGAGACAATCTGGACAAGGATGAACTATCTGTTGAAATAGAGAGTTTTAAGTATTCTGTGATAGGTAGCGGCAATTTAGCTGAAAATGAATCAGAAAAGAGTAAGCTAAATTCTACTGCCCTTGACTTTTAAAATTAGTTATATACAACTGGTCTTCATGAAAACTATTCAAATTTGACCACGGCCATAAGAATCTATTTGACTCTACCAGTTTCTGTCGCATCGAATGAGAGAAGTTTTAGCAAACTTAAAATCATAAATAACTATTTAAGAAACTAATCAAGCAAGACCGCCTTTCTAATCTTGCAGTGATTTATATTGAACATGAGAAGGCATCAAATGTTTCCTACGATGACGTGATAAAAACTTTTACAGCAAAGAAGAGGAAAATTAAACTAAAGTAATTTGAGTGTTTAATTGTTAACAAATAAACTAACCTATCCATCTGAAAAATTGATTGTAATATTAATTTTTCAAGTGGAACACTTAGTTAGGATATTATCATTGTTATATTATTGCACATGTTTTTTATAATGTACACTATGTAAAACTTGAACTTAGCGTATTTGTATTAAGTCAAACAAAATTATTTTCTACGCATGTTTTTTTTTTCTTTATTAAATACTTACAAACATATTAATTAGTATTAGTCATTTTTCGGTATAGAATGGTAGATTTTAATTAAGACTTTAAGCAAACTAATCTATGTGTCATTTGTTGGTGTTCGGGGTAGGTGTAGGGGGCGCTAATCGCAGATTTTGCCCCGGGCGCCAAAATGCCTAGTTTCGTCACTGGATACATGTAACTATTTGATAATATTGTATAAATTTATTTATGGTGATCCGCATCTTATGTAACATAATCTATGTTTAAGGACATGATTGGAGGACCACTCGTTATATAGGGAAGACCAAAATGTGGACCCCCCCTAATGAGTTACAGTATTAAAAACAAAATAGATCCTTAGGTTTTTTCTGTCAGATGGTGGATGTAGGTTGTTTTCAGTGTATACTTGCGACTTCCAGAGTGGCATTTTTTAATTTCTAGTGAACGCGTTCTCATTTGCTTGATTCATGATAGAGAGTCTTTGATAGTCATGATTGATTGTTCATAGAGCACTTTTTTGCTGGTCAGAATTTTTCTTTTTTCTTCCGCATGCTTCGGCAGGTCGGAATTTCTTCTTGGCTATTAAGTATCATAAAAATCTATGTTGCCAGCTTTTTTCACGTAAAAGTATCATCCAGTTATCTGGCGTGGTTTCAAAACCTTCGCAATAGCTTTCGTTTACTGTTTCTTTGAACCAACCGGGGTCGGGTAGATGCTTTGTGGAGGCTGAAAATGCATAGATATTGATTTCTTGTCATTTTCCTCTACATCGGTTATCAAATATAATTTAGAAAGCCATCTTTATTTGAACGATCTCTCTAAATTCGAATTTTTTTGTTTATTCCTAATTAGTATTTCACTTTCTATGGAATGGGAAATATTTTTGCATCTGTGGTGTAGAAAAATTGGAAATTGTTTAAATCTATACTCAGCATTCAAAGGTATTGTTAAATTATGTTTGTTTGTTTTTTTTTGTTTTTTAGAAGGTTTGTTATATTTAAAAATTTATTTTTAAAGATTATTACACTTATGGGAAAAACTCACGACTGCGTAACTATTTATTCTTAAGATGCAAGTAACACGTTATCCACAGGTATTTTACTTATTATGACTAATCCCACTTGTTCTAATGCAACCAACCAAAGTTCATGAGACAAGGACTGATAAAGGATTGCAACAGCAAAAAATCTTCCAAGTGGGCACCCTCCCAAGTACTGACCGTGCTGGATGTTGCTTTGATCAGACGAGAACCAGCCGTTGGCACACTGTATCTGCAAAGAACTCTTTATCCGCAGGTATTGTACCTGTAAATAACGTTTTATCCATGGGTAGTATACCTGAAAATAACGCTATCCATTAAAATCAGCGTGAGTGGTCTTCTCTAAATTTCACGTATACTCCCTAACACATGTGGAGGAAAATTAAGCCAAAACGCAATAAAACGCACCAAACGTCCCTAACACAGGTTCACAGGTGTAGAAAAAAAAATCGAATATGCAATTTGAGCGCCATTTTTTAACCGATTGAAACGAAAATTGGGGACGGATCTACAATTAAAGTTAGCAGACCTCATAACAATTTTTATTTATCTAAGTCATATGGTTTAGGGATTATCGTGTTCGCATGTATGCGAACATGCGGACCGACACACAGTCAACCCTTTGATGGATTTGGTCCAAAATTTGATGCGGACCTAGATTCCTGATGATAAAACTGTGTACCAAATTTTATTAATTTAGCTATTTAAGTTTTTTTAGTTATCGCGTTCACGTGAACAACGACAGACAGACAAACAGACTTCCCGTGGATGGATTTTGTCCAAAATTGAATAGTAACCTACAAATTATGTGCAAAGATCACATACCAAATTTCATTCCTCTATCTCAAACCGTGTTCACAGACAGACTCACACAGAGAGACAGACAGGCAGATATAATTCCTAAATTGTGTTTTTCGGACACAGGGAGGTCAAAAACGTGGAGATTCATTAAAATCTCGAGTTCGAATATTTTGACGATTACAATACTTTCTCTTTGTATACTTCATATACGGGAAGGTAAAAAAGGCCCCCAAAACGTGAGCCGAATAACAAAATAAGTTGTTGAATGCCACAAAGACGATTTAGGAAAAAATATGGAACGCCTTGCTGAAATTCAGCTAAACAAGCATGAGCTACTTAACGGTTGGTCATGTGATCTTGATGGAGTAAATCGCGGCCAATTATTTTCCTAATGTAAATGGTACGTTATAATCGGCAGTGGTACTGATCGGTTGACAAAAATATACGAAATTACTTCAATATGCAATTTTTAGTTCCTAATCCTCACACATAGTCTTCATACATTATCTTGTCGATGAATTTGCAACAGATAGATGTATTTGCATAGCAAAAAGTTGTTTAGGTATAAAAATATATCAACTTCATTTATTTTCTTTGTTTATTGTAACACATTGCGAAACTAAGCTCCAAAATTACAATATTTCTAAAGAAAAAATGGCAAGAATGCAAAAAGTAATTAAAACTTAACAGACATTTAAGAACACTTCAGCCATTAAAACATCATAATGCCTCTTAAATCTCTTGCATGTCATTTTACTCTTTCTTCTAACCAGATACTTGGAAGTCTGATTTATGGGAAAACTCGGACATTACAGGCAATAATGTCTTTCCAAACTTCCACAAACTTTAATAGATTTTGAGGTCTTGGACACAAATACGGAATGGAGCCCTCGTAAATAAAGTTTTTTATAGTTTGGTGAATGAAATTTCTCAAAAAAAAATCAGGATATCAATATATGAATCCACCTTCTAGTTAGACATTTTTTATTAAACTTACTCTAAGCAAATATAAAGTTTTTTAAAAGATAAAAAATGAAGGGTTCAACTTTATTCGCAGTCGGAATATTTCAGATGATTTAATATGCTATGCGTTATGCTAAACACTTACTTTTAATACTGGCAACTGCAATTTATTATTATTTTTACTCTGTCTGAGGTTTTGTGTGTTTGCGGAAGGGGCTTGAGAATATAGGAAATAAATTTAGCCAGATTTTATAATCTTATAACAGTTTCTGATGATACACATAATGTAGGTGGATTCGGGGCCCACTAGCCTCCGGGCATACGGCCCGGTTGACCGACTTTAAACACTCTGCTTTTGATACGAATTTGAGAAATCGCTCAACTGCCTGTGAGCAACATGGGAACGTTCTATTCATGTACTTCACCAGACTGAATAAGGGAATTTATTTCATCATCACTAATGTCTTCTAACAGCGGAGAAAGAGTTAAACTGCAATCAATCATTTGAATAATTTTCGTAAACCCCGTAGCTTAAAATTTGAGTTTGGCATCCTAAAACTTCTGATTGCTTTTCTCTCTGTGACTGACAGTCTCGTCTTTAAAATTTGTCTAATTTCCGTTCTCTGGTGTGTTTTGTGTTACCCAGTGTCATGTTTAGCATCATATTTTCAGCATGGGTAAAAAAAGGCATTGCATTCGTTCACAGGGTCAATAGATTTTGGTAAGTTTTCATAAATGTAGCGAATTGATTCATTAGTTTAAACACGTGCTTTGAGCTCTGTGAAATATTTCTAGGTTTTAATATTCACTATCCTGACAATGGACTCGTCACCGGGACCAGGGGCGAGGTATCCCGTAATCAAGAAGAAGAAGGTTTTAATATTTAACAAATGTGGCATAGACGACTTCAAAAAATGGTTCTTTTCACTTAAACACCAACTAAGTACTTTTTTGCAATTGTTAACCTTCTAGAATGTGACAAATGGTCAGGGTCGTGGATAGCCTACTCTTCAATATTTTGCCGATTTTATGGCAGCTACAGTATTAGGAAGATAATATTGGTCCTTAATGAGTGCGTTTTCGTCAAAATCGAGGTTATGTCGAGGTAATGTCCGAGTTTTCCCATAAATCAGACTTATAAGTATCATCTGGAGAGAAGAAAGAGTAAAATGCCATGAAAGAAATTTAAGAGACAATGATGTTTTATTGAATGCAGGATTTTCTTAAAGGTCTGTTAATTTTTGCTCCTTTCTGCATTCTTGCCATTCGTTCTTAAGTAACAAATAATATTGTAATTTCGGAAGTTAGTTTTGCAATGTGTTATTATAAGCAAAGAAAACAAATGAAGTTGATATATTTTAAGATCTAAATAGCCTTTTACTACGCATTTACATCGATCTGCTGTAATTCCTCAACAAGATGATGTATGAAGATTATGTTGAAGATTAAGAAGCAAAAATTGCATATTGAAGTAATTTTATATATTTTCAACTTTAGAAGGAATGTGCTACCGGAAGTTAAAGACCACTTTTTACAAAATAAATCTTATTACTCTTGAGAAGATGAGTATTTAACAACCAATGCTATAACAAACAGATAGAGAGAAATTTTTAAATTATAAAAATTATTGAAAAACAGTCGATTTTCGTCACTTTTTACGATTTTAGGCTCTTGCGGGAACGGAAGATATCAATCAATTTCCTTACTTTTTCTTCATTGTTTTATTTCTCACCAGTTCGCAAATTTTCCGCAGTATAGCGACATGAAAAAAATTAACTTTTTTCGGCCCACCCTAATGTTTATTTTGAGATGTACTAGGACAAATCCAGGATTGGAGACAATACTGGATTCCCTATGTGAACCTTTAAAAACAATGTTTATGTTTCCTTTTTGCTTTAAATTAAATTTTTTCAGTACCGTTATCCAGGCGGGAATTTGTTTTGTGGTCTTTCTTGAGACTCTGGAAGCAGGTATAATATAAATATTTATGATTACAATCTTTCTTTCTTCTATATAGATTTTAAATGGTTCAAAAATCAAATCAAATTTTGTTGTTATAAGGTAAAGAAGAAAATTCTACATTTAGTGTTTCCTTCGGATTATCCTGGGTGGAAGCTGACACTCGTAACCCAGGCAATGAAATCGCGGACAACTTTTCCAAGAATGCAATTGAAATTGATGAACTCAAAATTTCTACAATGCATATTTTTTCTTGGAAAAAGTATTGAAACAAGGTATGATAAATAACTGGAACTTGTTTTGTCAGAACTCTGATATTGGAAAAGAAGTTAAGAATTTTATTTCTTCTCCTGATTTTGAAATGTTGACTCATATTAAATTTTTAATATACGAGGACTATTTTTTTAAGTAAGGTCAGTTTGTCCATAGCGTTTCAAATTTTGAAAATGCGCGGGAATGAATATGGTAGCAGGCTTCTGCATTCTTTTCACAGAATCCGACACTATTTGCATCCACGGCAACAGTCTATACACTTCGTAATGAAATAGGGTGAGTCATCCGATTATTAACAGCAAGAAATATATAAACTGCGGATATCCATCTCCAGATATGCGAAGTGTATGCTGACAATGCAATGAGTGACAGTAAAGTAAGAAAATGTTCTAATAAAGTGAGATTGTCCAAGGCAGATAGGGAAAACGTCCATGCGTTCGGATCGGCCATTTGTAACCAGTGACGATTTGGTGCTGGCAGATGACACCCAAATTCATGCAAACTGGAGATCCACTATTTCGAAGCTCTTATCGGAATTTCCACAAGTTTCAAGATAAGTTTTGTTTAAAATTGTGTCTGGAGACTTACAATACAAGAAACTGTGCTGTCAATCTTTTCCTGAACTTCTCAGTGAAAAAACCGAGAAGAAAAGATTGGCAATGCTATAGCATTTTCGCCCCTTTACAACGAGGAAAATGATGATATTTTAAGTCGTATCGTCACAGGAGATGAGACTTGAGTGACACCTCTTCCGCCATCTCAAGACCTTCCTGTTAGACAGCCATTAAGACATTGATGAAGAAGTGAAAACAAGTATGAATAATTGGCTATTATCACGGGCGGAAGAGTTCTATGACGAAGGTATCCAAAAACTCGTTGTTCGTTATGATAAATCTTTGAACCGACAAGGAAATTATGTAAAAAAAAAAAAACGAGAATTGTTCGTTGCATTATAGAAAAGAAAAGCTTTTTTTTTTTTTTTTTTTTTACTTCTTTCATTTTTATATCAAAACGGACCTTACTTAAAAAACAAACCTCGTACTTTGTAACAGGACATTTCTTTTTTGAAACGATTTCATCTTTCTACCACTTCAGCGTGTTTGTGTGACTATGAGTGAAATGTCGACTATTACTTATTTGACTGTAGCTACAGTCAGCATATTTACAGACATTACAACGAAGGCGAAGCCGTTGCGTGCCGTTCTATTCAGTCGCGCACGCGACTGTTTCAAACTCCACCGTACGGCAGGAAACCACGTTCAACTAGTGTAAAAGGTCTCGCTCATTTCTTTATGTTACCACAAAGAGGCGCCCGTATAATTTCTTGCCGTACGGTTGAAACCGTCAAATGTAAAAGGGGCTTTAGACAAAGCCAGAAATTTTATCCTCCAAATTAGCAACACTGGTTGTTTAATAATGTGGCTGTGCGCCGTACATTGCCGCGACTCGTAACTGTGCAGCGTTGCTTCTAAACAGGTGTGTAGTGGAGCCGGAACTCCGTTCTGGCACTGCTTTTTTTCATAAAAAAATAAATAAGAAAAAAAATTGTGAAAACGTCCATAAAACAGCGCGATTTTTGTCACCCAAGTTAGAGAATTCCGGCATGACTTATTTTGAGACTACACCACTGCTTCTATACCTCTTTTTTGCATCTTTTCAAACTGAACTTTACTATTTTTACCCTATTCATGTGATTATTTGATAGAATTTGTGACCTGGAGAGTGAGCTGATTTAAATTTTTAAAAATGTAAATTTTTCTAGTACTTTTGCTTTAGAAATGAAGTCATATAAAAGATAAAGAGATTTACTGTAATTTATCTCGAAGTATAATTCCGATAGTGATGAGGAAATAAATGAAGAAAGAAAAAAACGCAAGGAACAGAAAAACGAATCTGGATTAAATCTAAGGAATTGGAAACAGCAAAATTGACAATAAGATAAGTAAATAATCTGTGGTAAGTAAAATCTGGAAGAAAATTACATCATACAAAAGCTCAGCTGGATGCAAAATCACTTATCTTCGTACAGCTAGTGAATACAGGGTGATTCGCTATCAGTGCGACAAACTTGTAGAGGGTGTACGGGGCACAAAGAAGATTCGGAATCACATAGAATTTCAGGGTCCGAAATGCCTTCTACGCGAGCTGTGGTTATTAAGAGAAGCAAAGAAAAAGAACAGAAACAGCAACATATTAGTGTAACAGAAACAGCAACATATTAGTGTAACAGAAATCATTTAAATAACAAATTTTACATTGTTTAAAAGCTACATGCTACAGAAGGTGTTTGAAATTTCAACCAGAAGCAGTCACACAGGTTTCACAGCGGCTCCGCATGGAATTCTTAACGCTCAGGAAGATTCCTGACATGTCTCGCATCTCCCCTGCAGTTACTGAGATGCGAGCGACCGCGTCTTCAACTGAATCAACGGGGGTCTCGTACACCAATGTTTTCATTTGACCCCAGCAGAAAAAGTCCAGGCATGATAGGTCCGTCGATCTAGCAGGCCACTGAACCGGACCACCACGACATATCCAATGCTTTCCAAATGTAACGTTTAGTGGTTGGTGGATGTCAGTGGTGTGATGTGGGAGAGCCCCATCATGCTGAAACCACACTGAGAAGCGCAACGACTGATGAACATGTGCTTCTCGGGAAACGCAGAGAAGTGCGTTCGTTACAGTCCGCAGCTCCATACGTTAAGCCGCTTCCAGACTTGAATACTAAAATGAAAGATTAAATTGTTTATAATTCTTTTAGCAGAAATTAATGAAAGAACCAGGCACTTCTGATGAAAAGTTAGCAGATGTTTCAGTTCAAACAGCTTTTAAAAGTGTTAGTGAACACGAACTTCTTGTTGCTGAAACTGTTGTATTATTTGAAGGTGTTACTAGACACACACACTCATTTTATTGGCTAGGTGCTGTTCATTTGGATTAATGAACCTCGATGCTTAAATTTTCTTGAAACTCCAAGTTTTATGTAGTTATCATGGTTGTTTAAAATAATGAATCAATTTCAAAACCCTTTTTTAAACCAACAGGGCTTTTGAAATATTTTTCATGGTTTCTCTATTTTGCTTATATAGGCATGTTTGTACTCATGACTTTTTTTAAAAAAAACTTTTTTCAACATAAACTTTACAGTGATATTAATACACGAGAAATGAGGGACTAACTCTTCACTAAATCAAAAAAAAAAAAAATTGCTGACTTGTAGTATGGCAATGAAAATAAATTAAGAATCAGAAGATTCACTGGTGCTGTCTATCTATACTTATAAAAGGCAATGTTTGTGTGCGTGTGTTTGTCTGCGATGTCCAGACGAATCTATCGCACTTACAGCCATGAAATTTGGCACACACGTAGTCGTAATGGTGACTGAATGCACCTCGAAGCCGGAATTTTGAAATTTAATCAAGAATTTTTTTTTTATTTAATATTTTGTGTCTTTGGGTGATTTTTCGCACTCATTTCTCAATAGCATGGCTTCGAATAATTGTACGGAAAAAACAGTTACACCATTGGAAAGAACAAACGATTTCCGTTCTAATGAAATTTGTTTCGTACGTCTAACTTAATTTACTGAATTTTGAGAAATTTTTGAAAAATAATCACTTTTACGGTAATTTTTAATAAAGATTTCTTTAAATTATCGCATCTGACGTTCTAACATCTCTATAATTTTAATTTTTTTTTCAGCTTATAAATTGAACTTTTATGTCAGATTTGAAACAAGAACTTTTAAAGTATCTTTTCCCGTTTTTTTAAATTAATTTTTCCCCGATAGGTTCAAACAGTTTTTCCGCTAGCGAAATTTAACAGCGAGAGCTTCTCCGGACCATCCCAGAATGCATTGTTGCAACGTGAACTTCTTCGCGGCAGATGACGTCATATGCTTTCATGACGCCATTACACTCGCCTCATTGTCGAGATGTAAAAGCAAAAATATTACATTTCTGTTTTGATAAATGCCATTATCGCAAAGAAAAATAAGCGGAAAAATCAATAATGTGTATCTTTTGTTTTGATTTTGTTTCCAAAACTTTTTCGTGTCATTGTGGGCAGGGGGCCCCCCCCCCCCCCCCACTTACTTTTTTGAAGTCCTGATTCCACGGGCAACGCCGTGCGCGTACTGCTAGTGTAAAATAAGCGGTGTTAAAAATTATTATTCCATTGTCAGTGCTTCAAACCAGAAAAAGTAAATTGTCCTCTGATCCCGTTTAAGTTCTAGAATATTTTATTCTAAGACCTATAAGAAATTGTTTTTTTTATATAAATTTGGTCAAAACTTTAATTTCAAAACTACGCATTATATATACAAATTTTATGTTTCATTTTTAATCACCATTTGCAAAGAACTTTTTTGCAAAATATTCAGATTTAGGATATTTGTAAATTTTATATGTTTGTTTTTGAAACGCCATTCACAAAAACTTTTTACAACAAAATACCCAATTTTTAAGTATTTATAAATTTTATATATTTCATTTTGAATCACCATTTACAAATACTTCTTTTTTTCAAAATATCCAGTTTTGAGGTATTTATAAATTTAGTGTGTTTCATTTTGAATCACCATTCACATTTTTTTTTTTTTTTTGTAAAATACCCGGTCTTTGGATATTTATCCAAAAAATATTAACCAATATTCCCTGGTCAGTTCAAAGTTATTTTTCTCTAGCAAGCTTTCTCCCGCGAGACTTTCTCCGGAGACTTCCCAGAATGCATTGTTGCAATTTCATTGGCTGGTGCGTGACCTTCCTCGCAACAGGTGACGTCATTACTTTCATCGCCTATACCGTGACCCTCGGTAATTACCGAGGGCCACGCCTGTACTGCTAGGGCAATTTGTTGGGACAATAACAGTTCATTATTCTGCCACTAGATGGCTGCACCAGTCAAGCATTGTTAAGCCATAGTTAGAAATGTAGGTACAAATTTTATAGAAAATAAAGTTAAATCTAATAAAGGAAATAAATAAAATGTTAAACATATTATACAGTGAAACTTCTAGAAGAGATCACCTCTATTAAGCGACCCCTTCCTCCAACGACCAATATTTAAAGGCACCGATTTTTTACCCTATATACTTAGTGTTAAAAAGTCCTCGAGGAGAGACCAGACAACCCTCTATAAGCGACCGGTCCCTTGTCCGATAATTTTGTTGCCTTTTCCCGCAAACAAAATCCACATTCTAAACCGATCGGTCGACCTTGACGTATTGTTTAGTGCTCTGAACTGGACAACAGGTGCAAGGAGGGGACTACAAGTGAAAAGTCACGTTGCTGATAATCTCTCATTGGTTATCGCGTATAGAGGAAGAATGACAGTACAGATCAATTGCAATTCTTGTATAGGCTAGAGCTTTAAACATGTCTAAGAAGCGAGTCATTTTAACGTTGGAGCAGCGCATTGAAGTGATCGAGTCACACGAAAAAGGAAATTCAGAGAGGAAGTTGGCGGAAATTTTTAGTTGTTGGAAAACCCAAATGAATAAAATTTTGAAAGATAAAATTACGAATCGTAAAGAATGGGGAAACTTCAAGTTTCGGGGTGTAAAGAGAATGCGTATCTCTATATAAACACTCTTTTTTCAGATATAAAAAATAAACTAAAGAGAGAAGTACTGTCGCAAAAAGGCAAAAAAAGAAAAGAAACAATCCGAAATTTCTTCATATTTTAAGAAAATTTAAAAAATACGTATGTAGTTGTGCTTATATAATGCAGTATTCAATAAATAACACAAACAATTGTTTTTCGTGTTTTTTAATTTATAAAATTTGTAAATTTACTACAATATTTTTGGGTAAATTCTTTTGGCAACCTATTATTGACACTTCTTTGAGCGACCACCTCTCTTAACAACCGTTTTTTCGCGGAACGGAGGGTGGTCGCTCTAGGGAAGTTTTACTGTATTTTAAACATATTATATTTGTTTTCCTACCGTTCAAATGTCATTATCCCGAAGAAAAATAAGAGGAAATAATGCTTATCTTTTTTTGTTTACAAAACATTTTCGTGTCATTTTTTTTTTCCGTTTTGTTGAAGTCTGATTCTACGGGCAACGCCTTGCGCGTACTGCTAGTAAGATAATAATTTTGAAAAGTTGATAAAAACACTACTAATACTACCAATATTTTTAATATCTAACATCAAATTATACATCACTGTTCTACAGTTTTTCACTTTCAGCTTTTTACAAAAATGTAAATAGCTACCATTTAGAAATTTTGAGTTTATCAACACAAAAATCACCCTTAAAATTTTAACATTGCTCGAAATTTCGCATAATTTTACTGTTTACATATAACGCTATGAGACGTTATAGTTATGATACGTGAAATGAAAGAAAAAAATAGGGAAAAGAAATAAAATAGCTTCTGACTTTCCTCTCAAATCATGTGATTGAGTGGTCAAAACCATTTCCACCTCTGTAAAATGTTTAATGTAGAGCAGTGATTCAGTTGATAGTACAAAAATTTTCAACACAGATTGGTACTTTCACTCTGTGAATCTATTGTGTTATTCCGCTCATCTTTATCAAGGAGGAACCTCATTATGTCGAATGCAAACCATTTGGATACATAAACTTCAATAGCCCCTAGAACAGTATAACTTATGATTTCCAAGGACAAAATTGCATACAAGCCTCACACTCATAACAAAAAAAAAAATTATATTATTTGAAATTACAAATTTTATTTTTTATTCAATCTAGCTGTGATTCATTTTAAAGACATCTAATTAATAAGTTTTAACTTGATAACAAACCAGGGGCGGCGCAAGCGGGGGAAATCCTCCTCCGTCGGCAAGAAATTAAGACTTTCGTCGGCAAAACTCTTTGCGATTTCGGGTGATGTTGACAGCAGGGTATCAAGGAATCTAATAATTTTAATCCCATCTTAAATTTATTACATAGTAAACGGTCGACGACATCATACTCAAGTAGAGCCCATCTGGCTATCTTTGGAGTCAAGTCTCTCTTTTGGAAAGCATCACAGTCTGTGACTACTTTGATTTTCGTATCCAGGAGGTAACTTCGAAATTTCTTTAAGGCTTCGACTATCGCGAGCACTTCAAGTTCATAACTCGACAGTTTTTCTTGTTGTGGTGACGTCTTCTTACTCATGTAGTGTATAGGATGTAGTTGTCCTCTTCTGAGAGTTGTAACAACACTGCCCCAAAACCGTGACTATTAGCATCTGTATGTATCTCAAGGGGTTTACTGTGCTGAAAAAAGTACAGGACTTTGACACAGCAGTTCTTTTAGTCGGTCAAATGCCTGTCTCTGCATTGGCCCAAATTCAAATTCTACACCATTGCGAAGCATGTCGCTCAGTGCGATTTTTGAATAACCTGGCACAAACTTTCTGAAATATCCTGTGAGACCTAGGAAGGTTTGCATTTGTTTAACATTTTTAGGTTCAGGAAAATTTTGAATTGCAATAGTTTTAGATGGAGAGGGGCGAACTGTACCCTCTTCAATCACATAACCCAGAAATTCAATTTTTCTTTTTAGGAATTGGTACTTTTTAAAATTAATTTCCAATCCATATTCTGAGGCTACTCTGTATTTCATCACATGCAGGTATAATGAAATCATCCATAAATATTACAATTGTATTATCTCTTATTAAATCTCTAAATACATTATATATATAAGTCTCAAGAAAACACTGGGATTAGTATATAAACCAAAGGGCGTTCTCAAAAATTCATATAAACCCGCATGACATGTGAACGCTAAATACTTCGTGCATTTTTCCTCAACTGGTACGTGGAAAAAACCATTTTTTAATTCTAAGGTAGAGAAAACTTTTGCATCCCCTAAATGATACAATTCTTCCTCTACTTATGCCATGGAAAAAAATCTTTTACTATTTTCTTTGCGTGCCTTTCTGTTCTTTTTGTGCTGCTGTTGGTTCGTTTGTTTTCTCTTGATAGCTTCCTATTGGGAGATTTTGTTTTATTTACAATATTATCTACATGTTATGTGAAGGTTTATGTATTGTTTGTAATATTTTTTATGTGTTATTTGGAGACTTTTGCATTGTTTGCATTTATTTTACATGACACTTGGAAGTTATGTAATGTTTACAATATTTTTTGCATGGCATCAGTGACCTTTTTGGATTTTATTTCAAATATTGGTTTATTCACATTGTTTCGTAGGTTTAGGGTATTTTTAACGATATTTTTTAAAAAAAGTTTCCTGGTATGTTTAATTCTATGTAATTAGAAGCTTTTATGCATTATGATTTTTGTGACACGATTATATGGTGTTCCAAAGGGGGGGGGAAAAGTTTCTTGGTTTAATTTTTTTGTAATTAGAAGCTTTTTTGTGTTGTTTTGGTTGTTTTCTGCGACAAGGTTATGTGCTGTTCCAAATAGGAAAGAAAAGGAAAAATCCTTCTCGATTTTTGACGTAAAAATTGTCTTTCTGCACGTTACAGTGATAGTCGGTCAAACTTTTTTGTGTGACAAAATACCTCCAGATTTGAATCGCTAATAATAAGACTAATAATGCGAAAAGAATGGTTGACCCCACAACGGATAGATCATATATGTAAGAGTTTGTCGCATAGTATTTTTTTTGCCTGTGATGTCATCTTACCAGTGTAGACGCATGCGCGTGATTGTTATAAATTAGCTTTATGTAAGGTTATAAATAAGTGTAGTGTGGAAACGCGTTTAACCAGGAGGTTGATTCTGGTGTCATTTTAAAGAGCTTGAGGAGTATTACTAGTGAAAGTGACACAATAAAAATATTTATCAGAATACAAGTAAAAAATCGGTATTAAATTGAAAATTTCAAACTTTGCATGTTTCTTGATTATAACATGCAGTTTTCTTTCGAATTGTGCGAAACTTACAGATTACTTGACAATACGTAAAAGAAACATATTAAAATTTGAATACTACAGGAAATATGAGCATTTGTAGTAAATAATGTTTCATCGTGCATACGCGAAATGTAGTTCTATATACTGTTAACAAATGGCGGCATCAAAAGCTACTCTAAATAAAACATAAGAAAGGCGCATTTCGGGTCCGCGCCGTAGATTTTACGTGAAAACACCAGGATAAAATCATAAAGCAAGTATTTCGTATTAATATGTAATTTAATTATCAATATCTTTAATACTATATTTACACAGAGTAGTAAAATGGTTACAGAATAGATAAATCACAAGTATATCGCATGTAGCAAGGGTCTGTGGTAGCTTGCGATTTATCTATTCTGTGACCATTATACTACTCTGTGTAAATATAGTATTAAAGATATTGATAATTAAATTACATATTAATACGAAATACTTGTTTTATGATTTTATCTCGACTTTTTCACAAAATATCTACAGCATGGACCTGAACTGCGCCTTTATGTTTTTTTTTTTAAAATGAAATTTTGTAGTACTGTGGTTCTTCTCTAGATTTTTTGCTTTTGTAAGAAATTATTGCAAGTTACTAATTTTTGGGTGATTTTTAAAAATTTGTGTTATTCATTTGTACTGTTTTGTTGCACCCGTTAATGTTAGCTTTGTTTTTGCTTTCCACTGCTTGTATGCAGCGTAATATTTTATACCTTCCAAATGGGAAGGTGTACTATATGTAACCTGTTTTATAAGCAACCAATAAATGTTCTGCACTGGGTTTGACTCTTCCCCGTCCATCCTCTGGGAACCCTAAACCCTATGGGCAAGTCAGTGGATGTAGGTTGTGGACATCACACCAACGGGAGGACGTTTGGTAACCTACATATGATTTAAGGTGAAACAGGGCAATACACAACGGATCTTCAGTGGAATCAGGTTTCGAACCTAGATCTACTATACGGTTCAGTTGGACTTGTTCGCTCATGTAAACCTGAGTAATTTGTAAAGGCGCTTCGTTACGAAGGATCAAATTAACAAACTTCTTTCATTGTCTGTAGAATGAGGAGGTCGTATCACAACCGCTGAAAGAGTGACGGAATAAAAGAGTATTTTTCATACATTGAGAATATTTAAAACTGCTGGCAGAGAACAGGTTAATCGGCGAGTTTCCTTTCTCTGGTTTCAAGAAAGAAATATTGCCATCTCCTCATCAAACTTATGCTAATGCTGTAAGTATGATGAGAAGATCTATGTATTCCCCTACCTGTAACAGCACATTTGTATTCTTCAGCAGCAACAATTGCACAAGTGACAATCAAGTGGTCTGCATCCTCCGTAGCTTGCTCAACTAAAAAACCCTCGCTTTCAAGTTTAACACTTAGCATAGCTATAAATCTTCCTTTATTAGTCATTAGAGAGGAATTGCTTCTGAAGCATAGTCACCATAATCAACTCTCTGAATACTATATCCGGTGTAGTGCGCCTTTTAGCATGTCTAAGTCATTTAGCTGTGTTGCTGCTTTTCTCTGGTAGATCTTCTGGATACCCATCAAAAACGACAGTAGTGGCTCCTGGATTGCAATATTTTTTTAAATGTGAGTAATGTATTTGCCCAAAATTGCTGAAAAGTTCTCACCATTCTTCCAAATTACCCAATGCAGCAGAAATCCACCATCAATAAAGTTGGCTGCCCATTGAAAGTTAATTTTATCAGTTATTGGTATGAATAAATCATAAAAAAAACAGATTTGGAACTTTTCTCATGCCACATTTATTGACGAGAGACAACGGATAAGGTGCTAACTCAGAAAAAAAGTAATTCTGAAACTCTGTGTTTGTCTTCTTCAGGAGAGCAATTCTGCAGAAAGGTGTTTCCGCATTCACAGGAATCTCTTTATTTCCGATTTTCTCGAAGTTTTTTCCAACTATGCAGCTCAAAGAAAAATTTCTACATTCAAAAGCTCTGTGGAAGTTTATCCCAGAATGCTAGTACTGATGAACATCACAAAAAACTGAGACAGGAAATGGATAGCAAGACTCAAACCAGCCCACAAACTTTTAAACATCTTTGTTATCATGCAATATTCAATCTCTGGCATCAGTGTGATGCTCAGAAGTAGTGAATGACTATCTGCAAGTCTTCTACTTACTGAAAAACAGTAGCAACAATAGGCAATCTGAGGATTAGTTTCGTTCAAGTGCTGTCAGAAATACTATGTCTCTGACTATAACCACCAGTAAATTTTTAGTGATCGTATTATAACGTTTGTCTATCGTCAGATGGGTGCAGATTTCACTCCAGTATTTGTCCGTCTGTGAACCAGGAATTTGTGGCGCACTGCTAATATTCTTTTGATATTAGTTAACTCTTAAGTTTGTCTAGTACTGGTTTAGTTAGACCAATGTCCCATTCATAAACTGCATTAAACCTATTTTGAAATGATCTTCATAATTTTGAACCATGGTCAGTTAAAGAGAATGTTACCTTAGCTGGTACTCTCTCTCCCAACTTCCACATCACACTAGCACTCTGGTATTGGTACAAAAACATATGTATACGCTTACAAAAGTGAATACTTTTCCATACAAACTTTATTTAGAGAACTTATTTGATTGTATGTGTAGTCTTTTTGGAGAATGACAAATTTTTTTTGAAAACTGGAAAATCATTGCAACTTTGATAACAGCAGACATGACACAGGCTTGGAACAAAGAAAATCTGAACTTCATAAATACAGAATCGTATGAAACGTAAACACCGAGAAGTAAAATAAGTATGATTAATTGAACAATAAATTTACACAAAAAGTGCTTGAGATATTAAAAATATTGTAGAATTATTATTTAAAAGAAAATTAAAAATTATCTCACTAAAAATCCAGCCATGAAAAACTTTTTTTTGATTATACATAATCATTAAGACTTTTGTTTCTCATTTTTTGAGCTAACAGTTCAAACTTTCTTTTATGCTTCAGTCTGCTATTTTCCTCCATTTTCTAAATTTTGCTCTTTCTTTGATTGGGGGGTTTTCTTTATTTTTTTCTCATATCAAGTTCCTCCTAGTACCATTTGCCTGATGACCTTAAATTTTTGCATGTTACACTCAATAGCACCACGTAAAAAATCTTTTTTTCTAAAACATTCAAAAGCAGACTGCTTTTTGCTCATCATTTTGTATTTAACACTCAAAATTGAAGAATATGTTTCAATATACATTCTTCCTGATTTTTTATCTATCAAATCTGACATTATTTTGAATGTGCTCACGGCGTACAGTTTTTGTTTGCGTGCTATTCACGTCTTTTGTGAGCGCACCCCCTCTCATTACCAAAACTTTTAATGCAAATTTACATCGATCCCAAGAATGAAAAAATTCTATGTCGAAAACGCTGAAATCCGCGTTTCCGCACAAATGTGTCATGTCTGTGTTGATAAACAAACGTTAAGAAACAAAAACTAACAAAAATGAAATCGAAATAAATAACAAAAATAAGAAAAGAATGTTAAAAAGACTTCCTTCACGGAAAGCTAACGATCTTTTTTTCTCACGAAATTCGGATCGGAAGAAATTCGTGGATGATTTTCTTTTATCCTATCAGAATTCAGAATGAATTCTGATTGGAAGGATGGAACGAAAGACGTTTGGACGAAACGAGAAAGAAAAGAATACAACCTTCAAGCATTCCTCCCAATGCTAAACTTTGACCCCAAAGCGCGGCAAAACGTCGATACATAACTCGGACGCTGAACGGCTTTTGGCAGGATTACGCAATATCTTATGAATTCGAAACTCTTTCACTTTAGAGACATACGCAAAATTTTCAGAAGGTGCACAATTTTTATTTGCGTGAGCACCCCCTCCCCCAACACATTAACAAAAATTTTAATGCAGATTTGCATCAATCCCAAAAATGATTAAATTCGATGCCGAAAAAGCGGAAATCCGCGTTTCTGCAGAAATGTGTCATGTCTGTAACAGAGTTTGTAATCATACTATTGCAACAAAATATATAGTGTTGGTATTCAGTTGATACAGAATTTAATGCTCTATAACTCTTATATGAACCATTTTTAACACTGAATGTGTAATTTTGGAGTAATCTAGGAAAGACTGAAGAAAAACCCAACTTCACTTCAGTTCCCCCATAGCAGCCGACGCTCATCTCATCAGAAGGTGAAAACTAGGGATAGTCATACGGGGCCCTAAATGAAGTGATTAAAGCAATAAAACCTTAGCCATAAATATTTTTTGATTTAAACTCCCCGCCGATGACTATTTTGCTGTTTGATGCTTTCAAAATTTCGGGGGGGGGGGACGCTCCCCCCTGAGGGATGGAAACTTTTCGGTTCTCATATCCTACAGGTCAAGAGTATCTGACCCAAAGTTTAAAAACTTTATAAATTTTTTCTCCTATTTTGCCTAATTGCAATGGACAACAATAACTGTACAAAATTTCAGAACTCAAACACACCAGGAAGCGAGTGAAAAATAAATTACAAAATTCCATCCTTGCAAACATGAGACATTTGAAGTTAAGTAAAAGCGCTTAAAAACAAACCACAAAGCCCACAGCTTTATAAGAGGTAGCTGATGGGAAAATAATATGTTCCCCAATGTGCACTGGAGGGGTTACCTGAGAAAATCCCTTCACAAACACCACACATATTAGCAGATATTTCAATTATTTTGATAACTAATTGTAAGCTCAATATTCTAACAAATAAGATGATCTGTATATAAAATAAAAACTCAAATAATACACAATCATTTTCATTAGAAAGGCACTTTAATAAAAAAAAAATATTCAGATCAATTACATAAATATATATATGTATGTATACAGGGTGTCCACTCTAATTGTGGCCCAATAGCTAATAACTAAGCTATTCGAGATGAGCAATTCTTATTCTTGAATTAATTAAAAATAATTTTCAATAAATCAATTCCTTAGGTGAAATGGTTAATCTTCAACTACTCAAATCGTTTCTGTTTATGTTCGGCATTCTTTTTGAGTTCTCATTATTACCTAACTAATATTCATAAAAAGGACTTTCAAGATCAATATTAGTTTTTACACAGGTTTTTTTTTTTTTTTTAAATCTAGAAGTTCGTAGTTAATATTTTGTCATTTTTAATTCATTTTTCTGTTGGCAAAATGCTACGACCAAAATGTTCTCGAGTTGCTAAGAGACAATGTTTTGAAGAGATGGCAGACTAATGACATAATAATTTTGAATAAAAAAAATATGTTCAACCATATTGAGTTAAAATAGTGTTTTAGTGCATTTTATAAGTTGGGAAATAACATATTAAAAAAATTAGAGCTCTACAAGCATTATTAGTTTTTGTTTTATGCCTTTACAGATTTTAAATGTATTTTTCTCAGATTTTTTTGTTGACTCAAGTGTTTTCTATTCCCTAAGTCTTTTTTACTGTTCAAGATAGAGACTTGACATTTTTTTGTAGATACTTTCATATTATATGTACTGTAAGAATAAGTATGGATATAGGTCTGAGGGTTCTAGTTATTTTTTTAAAAAATGTCAAACTTTATGTTTTTAGAATTTTCATGTTTTTTCAGGTTTAGCTATAAAAATAATTCAATTAAAAAAAAAAATCAGATCTTCAATTCCATACTAACTTTTGTTCGCAATAATCAAAGAATTATAAATCACTTGAAATAACTAAAAAATAGTAAAAATTAAGTAAAACTTTAAAAATGTCATTTGCAGACTTATTTAATACCAGAACCAGTTTAATAATATAATCTGAAAAAGTTATTAATTACTTTTAATATTACTGTCTCCAAAAAATGATTGAGAAAAGGTGACTGAAACAAAAAATTTTAACTCTTCTGTAACTAAAACTGCCCGAGTTTTGAAGCTTTGAATATCACTATTTTCAACGATTTTAAACCATTTCATTAGCCATCAATCAACAGATGGTATTTACTTGAGGCGGCCATAGAATGGTATATATATATAAAAAAAGTAGTTGAAGAAAAATGGAAAAATTTTTTGTCCAAAATAATAGTGAATTAAGATCATTTTACTAAATATGAGTTAATTGGACAGAGGAACTGTATAAAAATTGAGACTTAGTAAATTGTTCAGAATTGACTCAAATAACATAAAAAATATTCTTTATACCTTTGAAAGTATTTTTCCAACTGGAAGTATATACCTATCTGTAACAGTTTACAAATCAGATTTTGGGCCACAATTAGAGTGGGCACCCTGTATATGGACAAACAACCATTTAATGTATAATGAAATTTTGATTTATATGCATAACATGATGCTTATAAAATGCTTTCTAAAAATATTTTTAGCACACAAAATATTAGGAACAATGTTTAAGCTCCTTGGGTGCATTTGATGAATTAACTGGTACTTATGATGATTCTTTTCTTAATTTAGAGTTTACAGACAAGATAAAATCTTTTTCATGGAAACGTATGTAACATGGGTTAAAATTAGCTGCAAAATATTTCGCCAACTTCTCATGCTCCCAGTTGTCCCTAAATAAAATAATAATTAAAATGATGTTAAATATTTACAATTAATAATTATATCAAACACAAGAATCATGCAAAACTAAATTTTATGCTTCCTGGATGCTTAAAAAATAAATATAATCTCAAAACTAGAAAGTGGTAAAGCATAACAAAACTAAAACAATCATTACTTATATTGATATTTAACTATTTATTATGTTATGAATACTTCATTGTTTTGATGATTAAATGTGAAAAATGCTACAGAAAATTCCTAAGAAAAGACAAAATTGATGTGCAAAATAACACTTCTAATACAAAAAAATTCCGAATCCTCTCAAAATCCATTTATAAATCTCAGCTCCTAGAAAAAAAATCACACTGAAATTGCCTTCCACTTGAATAGTTGATTTATCACAATGAGTAATTGCTAACATTCGAAATTCAGTAAAATTATTTCAATGCTGTTTCATTTATTTAGATATTGAACTAATATTATTATAAAAATTAAATAATATGGAAAATCAAAAATAATTTCTAAATAATAAATAAATACAATGCAAAATCAAAAATAATTTCTACAAATGTTTTTAAGTTAATTTGTGTCCTTTGATTCTCAAACTAATGTAAGCCCTTAATATTGTTAATACAGACATCTTTGAGTGGAGGGATGGCCAGAGTGGCATAACTAGTGTGGGGCATGTGCCCTGGGTGCAAAATTAAGTAATCAATTGGTTGCATTTAAAAGAAAAGTAGGGTGTTTTTTAAAGAAGTTATTCCCAATAATCTTAAAAATTGGAATTATTTCAACTTAGTGTGGGAAAATCTTAGGAATGCATTTTTTTTTTACAACCCAGAAGCCTCAAGCTGCAACAAAGTAACAAATACTATTGTGTAGCAGACATTTGCTGACCAATACCCTCATTGTGAAATTAAAAGCTCGTTTAGAAATCCTACCCTACCAAGACACAAATTTGTCTTGGTGGGGCAGGATTTCTTATGGTTTCTAACGGAAGTTGGTGGAAAATACTTAGCAAAAGTGTCATTCCTATTTTCAGTCAGCATTCAGCAAAGAGAGAACGGCAGCAACAAGTACTGCTTTTACTCTTCGTCTTTTGAACTATTCCTTCAGTGCCACTCCAAGCTCTACTACATAATTTACAACTCTTTAAATAAACCAAATATTGCTTTACTTTTCTTGTAGGATTCATCTTCTTTCCATTCTGTCAAATCTTTTTGCAGAAACCCTAATGGTATAATCAACATTTTGAAAGACCTTATACTGTTCAGTTTATATAAAATCATGCAGACTCTTTTTAAGAACCACATCTAGATCAACTCGTGCTTGTTTCAAGAGTTCATCATTTTCTTCTGGTTTTAAAGCATCCACCATTTTCCTTTTCATTTCTTGAGAAACATAGTCATCAAAAAGAACAAGAGCAACAATTTCCTCTGATCGGTACATAAATTTAAATGAAATTTGCTCATTGCACACTTTGAAATTTCGTAATTGATATCTTCATACTCTCGTTTAGACTTTTTAATAGCTACACATCATTTCTTGGTGCAAAACAAGCAGATGCTACTTGAAACTAGCTGTCCACATAACAATTCACAACCAACAAGCAAATATCGCGAATTTTAGCTTCTTTTTATTTAAACAGTTTAAATTAACCTCTGAATAAATATATTTTGAGAGATTAAATTGCCTTTCCCATTCATCGAGCACAATGGATCCCCCTGGAGTTCTAAAGCGTATTCCTCTTTTGGGAACTCCTTCAAGAAATATGATCAGGGTTCATACTGTATATATGATAGTAAAATTCAGGAGATAACATGAAAAAAAAATTGTAGGGGAGAAGGGGGTAGTGTGGACAATTTTTATAAAATTGGCAAAAAAGTATACTGAATATCAATTCTCCCATCTTTCCGATTGCGGTGACTCGGAACAAGCGCGGTAGACTCTCGGCTCTTAGTAAGGTCAGAAGTACGAATTCCGGATTTCAGCGACTTTCTATCAATAAGGAAAAATGGAAACGTCATATTTTTATGTTTTATCATAATTTTATCGTTTGCTCTTCGATTGTAATTTTTCAGGAGACAAAAAGAAATATCAGGATAAAAAACACAATTTTCAGGAGTTTTCAGGGCCCTTAGAAAAAAAAAAAATTCAGGAGTTTTTCAGGAAGAGTACGAACCCTGTATGATAGTGAACTTGAATTGTGATATATAGTTGTCTCGAGGGTAGAACTTTTCAAGGTGATTTTTGTCAAACTCAATGATATCTGATGCACTGTTGATCACTTTTTCTTGAATTGAAACATTAGATATGGCAGTTTGAACATTACTGTAGTCAATCAAGCTCCAGGAATTTTTTAATTGTTTGAACATTAGTATGTCAGACCCTGTTGAAACCCAAAATGTTCAACAACTGCCTCAATCATGATTTCAAGGACATCTAGAGCATTTCTTTTTTAATCTTTTGTTCAATAAGAACACATGTTCCTCATTGTAACCCTGTGTTTACTGAAGTTGTATTAAAACTCAAACAATTTACTTTATTAATAATTTCTCAGGAAAAAATGTTGATAGTTTCTCTTTTAGATGGCAACTTTGACAACACAATGATGTAGATATTTGACCAACAAGCCAAATACCTGCAGATTTCCTTGTTAAAATAGATGGTTTGCTACTTGATATCATTAGTATAGGTATTGTAAACTAAAATATTAGTGTCACTTCGATATTACTATTTCACTATAATAATATTTAAATAAATTTTGATTAGGCCTACTATAACAGTCAAACATGGCCAAAAAACACTCAGTACAGTACAGTAGCTGACTACAAACTGAACTTCTCGAGTCAGGCTCAGGGTGGGAGTGTGACGCGCATGGTCTGTAGTCTGGGCACGAGACAATACTGTCTCAACATGAAAGCTGATTGTGAGTTGAACTTGTAGTGGAGATGAGAACAGGAAGAAATTTGCTCTCCTATATCCAACAGTTGTTATTGTTTATTCAAATTTTAGAAAATTTCTTGAGTTTTCAAAATTTTACAGCTTGGTAGCGACACCCAAAACACATTTTTAAAAACGGTCTTATTTTAGGTCATAAAACAAATGGGAGGGTGCCCAATCAAAATTTCAACGTTCATTTTTTAAGGACTACCCTAGGTCAAATGCTCAATGCTAACAAGCAGCTGGCACACCCATGTGACAATTGTCCTCAAAGAGTTAATAAAATAATTTACTTCTTACATTTTTGATATCCTCAGGGGTTACCTCAAACACGAGAATAAGAAGTTACACAAAACAGTCAGCAGGTGCTTGTTTCCCTGGAGGATACAATAATGGTGGTGTAATAAATGATCATGAGATCACAGGACTCATTTATTAAACTGTGGAACAGGTCATGCATACTGAGGCTGATGAGGTTTCTCTTTTTGGTTACTATATTTTTTAGTCAAAGGTCAGGTCGATAGGTAAGTACTTTGATTTTGAATTTAAATTAGTTGTGAAGTTAGTAATTTAAAAATTAATTTATTGAACCTTTCCTGTATTTCTTGCTCATAATTATACAGATTTACACTACTGCAGCTGAACAATAAAAATGATAGTGCAATTATGTTGTTAATGGTATTATGCCCCCGCCGCGCCCCCCGATATTTGGCTTTAAAAAGTAACTAACAAATGTTTTTGTTCCTTTGCTACCCACTCATGTTAGGGCCCGCACATCTATATCCCTCTTCCCCCCATAACTATGTCGCTAAAAGCATAAGAAAATTATGTTAAGATAATTGAGGATGGATTTAAATATTATGTATATAATTAAATATATTAGTTAGAATTATACACCAAAAAGCATATGTGCACTGGAGGGGAAGTTCCACCAGGCAATACAGGTCACCCCTGCCGTTCTAAATGGTTGTGTGTGTGCGTGCGGGGGGGGGCCGGCGCACAATCGTATAATGCACAGGAACTTTCTTCTCTTATATGTCAATGTGAGAACAAAGAAGTTCTCTGCTGCAGGACGCTACATATATATATATATATATAAAAAGATGAACTTATTTTAGCTACAGTAATGTGCAAAACACCCGATTAATGCTTGCTTATTGCATCCACACTATCTTATACACTAGGATGCTTTGGGAGCAGAGCACTTGCTGGTTTTTAACAGCACAGCTAACAGATTTTTCTACTTTAGACATGATATACTTTTAATTAGGGATGGCAGTTATTGCAAAAACAACTGTTTCCCTCCCCACCTCTAGTTTTAATCTGGCAGTTAAAATAGTTTAAAATAACCGATTTTAGGTTAAAAAAACGTTTGTAGACAAAATTTTTATTAATAATATACAATAAGTAATAATAATAAATGATTAATTACAGTAAACTCTCGCTACAACAATATCCGATGCTACGATAAATCCCTCTACAACAATAAAATTTTGTGGTCCCGGTGAATTTGCATAGAACATAATGTTAATCTCCGCTCAACATAATGATATTCTGCACAGCAATAAACTCCTGTACAATGTTTTTCAAAAAAATATCAACATTTTTTTCCTCTGTAACAATATTTCTGTCTCTGGAAAGTGAAAGACCATACCACTCAGAGCGTTTCACCTCTTGGAAATGGATACAATAACTTAGTCTCTTTGAATGTCACAGGTGTTACTCTGGAAATGAGAACTACCACAAAACACATTAAAAAATGCTTTGCTGCTTTTGGCATGTGATTCGAAGATTTCAAAGAAGCTCTGTTCAACTTCCAAAGATTCTGAGTTTCAATCAAAAAATTTGATATTCTTTCATTCACATCTGAATTCTCAACTAAGATGGCAACTATCCTTTCAAGATAAACTGAACAATAATTAATGAAATTGATGATGATGGAATAAACGGACATGCCACAGGCTTGGAACAAAAGAAACCGAAATTCATAAATAATTTATTGTGCCAAACAAACACCGAAAATTAAAATAAGTATGATTAATTGAACCATAAAATGAATAAATTTAGACAAAAAGTGCTTGAGATTTTAAAAATATTGCAGAATTATTATAAGTATAAAAGAAAATTAATGGATTAAAAATGAATTATGTAGAAAGTTTTGTCAAAATAAAAAGTATGGTAAAAATTATCTCACTAAAAAAAATATGGCCATGTAAAAGCTTTTTTTTTTATTTATACATTGACAATATGGCGATTTCTACATAAATCAAATTTTGACGGCACATGGCGTTTTTAGAGAACATCAGGCTAGATTCTTCGAAAAAACGTTATGCTTATGCGGCTGGGAAAGAAATGGGATCTGTTCTTCATGTAATTAAAGAGTGTGAAATTTGGACATAATACAGAAAAAACTCGCATATTGGATGGCAATTAATGAGTTTAAAAGACCTGATAAATAATGCCAATATTCGTATCTCATTGCGAGGACTTCTTCACGAACTGTTAATTAAAGAATTAGACTTATAGTCGTCGTTCAGTGAAACTGATGTTTCCCGTCACTAAAAAGATGATGAAGAAGAGAAAAGTATTGTAAAATAAGATGTATCACATTTTTCCTGCACGGCCTAGAGCAGGGCGGGGTAATCTAATCTGTATACATTAGTTTTAATCCTTTTTTTATATTTTGAGCTAACAGTTCAAGTTTTCTTTTATGCTTCAGTCTGCTATATTCCTCAATTTACAAAATTCTTTTATTGCTGCCTTTCTTTGATGGGGTTTCTTTATTTTTTTTCTCAAATGTTATTTTCTTACTATCAAGTTTCACCTGGTAGCATTTGCTTGATGACCTTAAATTTTTTTTCACATGTTACTACCACAGGGTGGCTACAGAAACTGTGAAAAAAAAATCCCTGATTTATGGCTACTAATTATATTAGTTTCCTGGCTTTCTCCCTACTCAGAATCACTGTATGTGTACAATAAACATTATTAAAAACACTTTTACCAGTTATTTAATATTTAAAAAAATTTATTAAATTTATTTTTTTAAAAATGGAATGAACATCCTAAAAAAATCTATTAAAATAGTTTATTACATTTTTTATGTGCAAAAAATACTGGAAATTTTAACAAAATACTCTGCTTCTAAAACTGCATAAGAATTCTAAGAAACATTAAAACGACTCTTTGCAAAACAAGTTAAATTATATTAACAGTAAAGGTTAGTATGATCTTTGCTCCAAACTTTAAAATGGTTTAATAACTAATTAGTGCTGTTTTCATGAGTACCAGAATAACATGTTGCAGCATAAATATATATATCGTATAATTATACGTACTAATAATATGTATTTTAGCAAAGATTTAAACAAGAGAAACTGCCAAAATATTACTTCAAATCTTTGTTCTTTAAGAAATCATAAGAAATTAATTGCTCTAATCAAAAACTTATGTTTTTATAAATGAATATAAGTTATTTAAAAATTCCATTTATTATTACAAATAATGCCAGACACAAGATACTAATTTATAGATAATAACTCAAGTAACTATTGATTTTCCCTGATTTTTAGATATTTTTACGAATTTCCCTGATTTTTCCAGATCGATAAAATTCCCTGATTTCCAGGTTCTGTCGCCACCCTGTATCAATAGCATCATGCCAAATCTAAATTTCTAAAATAATCAATTCTAAATTTTCGAAAACAGTCAACAGCAGGCTGCTCTTTGCTCATCATTTTGTATTTAACATTGTGAATTAAAGAATATGTTTCAAAATACATTCTTGCTGATCTTTTATTTATCAAATCTGACATCATATGTTGAATGTGCACAGTTATTGTTTGTGTGATACTCGCATCTTTTACGTGTGAACCCCCAACACATTAAAAAAAATTTTTATGCAGACCTGCATCGATTCCAAGAATGGTAAAACCTGATGCCGAAAATGCTGAAATCAGCGTTTCCGCAGAAATGTGTCATGTCTGAGTCATTACAAAGAATGCACAACACTTTTCCTCTGACATCAACATATTTTATACTTTCCTGAACAGATACATCAGTTTCCTTTTCGCCAAGTTCCAAGTTTATTTTTTTTTTCTCTAGCCAGTTACACCAGAATTTGTTCTTTTCATTTTTATCAATGTCCCGCAATTTCGGACTACTGGAAACGATAGTAGTCATCATGTTGATAGACAAACTTTAGGGAATGAAAGCCAACAAAAATTAAATCGAAATAACTAAAAAAAAAACAAAAGAAAATAATGTTAAAAAGAACACGAAAATAAAATTGATTCCTTCACAGAGAGCTAACAATCTTTTTCTCACAAAATTCGGATTGGAAGAAATTCATGGCAACGGCAATGTGGTTTAGATTACGGAGTTCCGCTTTGCGAGAAGATTTCACTTGCACCTCCACATATTCATTCCGAATGGATAAAACAAAAGATGATTGGACGGATCAAGAAAGAATAGAATACAGCCTTCAGGGCATTCCTCCCAATGCTGAACTTCGACCCCAAAGCATGGCAAAATGCTGGTACATCACTCGGATGCTGAATGGCTTTTGGCAGAATTACACAATATCCTATGAATTCAAAACTCTTTCGCCTTAGAGTTGTACGCAAAATTTACACATGGCGCACAGTTTTTTTTTTTTTTTGCATGAACTTTAACACCTTAACAAAAATTTTAATGCAGATTTGCATCGATCCCAAGAATGATAAAATTCAATGCCGAAAAAGCGGAAATCCATGGAAATGTGTCATGTCTGAATGAAACAGGTTGATGCGGCTAAGAAATACGGACTGTCTTAATCTCAATCCTGGAGAAAGGAAGCAAATTGAAAAGGCTGTGAATTCCAATGAAATCAAACCCCAGAGAAAAAGACTGAAAGTTGCGATACATAAAAATATTGACGCCGCTGTTTTAAAGTGGTTCCAAGAGATGAGGGCAGCAAATGTCCCAATAAATGGACCTTTAATATACGGACACGCCCGAGAATGTGACGTTCCATTAATTCATAATTGTTGGAAAGTTGATTTGAATTAAAAAGTTTTGAACAAATATAAGTAAATTACCTCTAAAACCAAGATCATATAGATTTTTCATGATGCCATACCTCCAGGTACGAGCATATGCTTTGTAAATATCGAAGAAAATAGACACTACATGATTTTTGTTTTAAAAAAGTAATGCGAATATTCTAATGACATTAAATTATCAATTGTGGATCATGACTTCCGAAACCCACTCTGGAAAGGAGATATGTATTCATTCTTTTGTAGGATGTGTAGCAATCGTACATTTACTATTCGTTCAAAAAGTTTATACATGCAACTGGTTAGGGCTATTGGTCGATAATTTAGCGGATCCTGTGGATCTTGACCCGACTTCGGAATTATAAAAGCATGTTAAGCAAATGCGGTTAAGCATGTAATGAATATTTAGAAGGGAGTGTTCTGAAAGATGTTGAAGCATAGAATAGGATACCTCATCAGGACCAGGTGAAGTATGTTTAATAACAGATAATACTGTGTGTAGTTCAAAGATAGTCAGGTCAGTGTTGCAAGACAGTTGTTTTGTCACCTGGAAGCACAAAGTAATGCATTCCGTACAATTTTTATGCGTGAGGAAAGGTTCGGTATAGTTACTTGCCAAGCAAATAGAGGCAAAAGCTTCAGCAAGAACATCTACCATTTCTGAAATATTACGAACCTCCTGACCATTCTTTTGCAGACAGGAGATGCATTTTTTGGGATAAATACAGCAAGCCCTTCTAATATTATCCCACATATCTTTTGCTGTAACAGAGGAATTAATACTGGACACAAATTCCAGTATTCACGTTCACTTTTCTGCCTAGCCCAGCATGTGATGCTTTAGTTCTTTGAAAGACTATTTGATTAGCTGAGGTTGGAAGCCGCTGGAAAACATTCCAGGCTCTTCTTTGGTCACAATTGGTATCAGTGCAATACTTATTACACCATGGTTTCCTATTCTTAGGGAAGCTCAGTCCCGATTTGGGAATACTGGCATCTGCAGCCGAAATGATGGTTTTAGTAACTAAGTTGACTACTTCATTAAGATTTTCACCCTTCACCATGTCATGAGTAATCAATGCTCTTAATGTGTAATTGGTCCAATCAGCTCTCTGAAACAAGTAGCGTGTTAGACGTTGATCATCGTTAGAACCGACATTCACACGGTCCAAAAAAAATTTGGAAATGGTCACTGTCACACAAGTCAACTCCAACTCTAAAGTTAAAGTAAGGAGCAAGAGACGGTGTGCATAGTGCAAGGTCCAAAGAGTGGAAAGTTCTACTTCGTTGATGGAAGTAGGTGTCTTCTCCATTGTTAAGTAGGTAAAGGGAGTGAGTGTTAAAGAACTCCTCAATTTGTCGTTCATGAGGATTTGTATTCTTACTGCTCCACAATGGGCTATGACCATTAAAATCCCCAATAATGATAAAAGGAGTAGGCAATTCATCTACTAATCTGTCGAGATCTCTGTCATTGACACTAGTACTCGGTGGCAAGTATAGGGTGCAAACAATTACTAAATTGGAAAACATAACTTGAACCGCTACAGCCTGCAAATTTGTATGTAAAGTGATGACAGATGAAGGAGTATCATGGGAGACTACAAGAGCAACCCCTCCAGAAGCTCGACCAGATACATTTTCATTATCTTTTCTGACAAGGCTATAGCGTTTGATTTTTGCAATATCAGTAGGTTTCAAGTAGGTCTCTTGAAGTGCAATGCAGACTGGATGCACTTCATAAATCAAGTCTTGAATGTGACACCTTGCTGCGGAAACCACGAAACCAAGCAGGCCACCAAGAACGATTTTTACCTGGAGGTTTTTTAGGCTTTTCTCTACTTTTCGGAACGTTCTTAGAAGCAGAGAATAAATCCAGTTCCATATCAGATTCAGAGGAAGTATTTGATTTCAAAAAATGCTTTGCATCAAGAGTTTTCTTGGAGCTATTCTCAAGAGGTTTCTATTTATTTATTTTTTTTAATTTTTACAATGTCCGTTTTAGAATTACTAGGAGTTGATTGAGTAGATTGTTTTGGTGAATTATTCCTCATATTAGTGGTAGCTGTCGGAGAAGTAAAGAACTTAGATGGCAATGTTGAAAGGGGAATAGATACTGGTAGTTGCAAGCTATTTATCTCGGATGTGTTGTTGCTGATTTCTGGCTGCATTTGTACTGTAGAGGAGTAGGAAACAAAAACTTTCAGAGTTCTACCCTTTACAATTTGTCTTGCTTCAAGAAAAGTAATATTTCTTTTCATTTTAACTGCAATAACTTCTTTTTCAAAAATCCATGTAGGACAAGATTTAGAAGATGCAGCATGGGGACCAGAATAATTTCTACATTTGAAAGTGTCAGAAGTTCAAACATTTATTTCATGACCAGATTCGGCGCATTGACCACAAACAAGGTCAGTACCCCGACATGACTGTTGGGAGTGCCTATACCTCTGGCATTTGAAACACCGAAGAGGGTTGGAAATATATGGACGAAGTTTGCTTATGTATCCTGCTTTTATGGATTTTGGCAATACTGGTGTCTGAAAAGTTAAAATGTGTTGTGTAGGAATAAGTCAGCCATCACATTGAATGTTTATACGACATGCACCACAAACATTTTGATCATGTAGTTCTTCCAAGAATTCTGCTTCTGTAACATGTATAAAATCAGGGTTGGAAAGTACACCACGAGACATTCAAT
>BGPR01002051.1:146997-168881 GCA_013235015.1 Araneus ventricosus
GATGATGATCTTATGGTTTTTGCAGTAGTTACTGAAGAAGATACTCTGTCCGAAATCACAGAAGAAATGGAAAATGGATTCATCACAATCTTTATTGACATCCAAGGAAGCTCTTCACTCAGTTCAGTCCATACGGGCATTTTTTTCCACGCCTTTCATCCACAAATGATTATCATTTTCGTGCATTAGACTAGTTAGTTGACTTAACAGTTCAAAAAATGAATAAGAAAACGAAAATATTGGATTTTTCAATAAATAAGTTTCTCAGCTATGTGAACTATTTTATTGTATAGCTGAATTTTCAAATTTATGCTTCAACTATCTGGTGGTGTTTTTTTCCCCCCAAAATGTATATTTCTGCATTGTTTCAACATTAAAACCACCAAAATTTAAGTTTTTTATATCTTAATTATATCACCCCTCGATATAACAATACCCTTATTTGGTCCCCAAAGTATTGTTGTAACGAGGTATTACTGTACAGTAAACTCTCGATTATCCGGCATTCAAGTATCCGGAAAGCTCAACTAACCGGAAAAATTAGAAAATGAGTTTTTCTAAAAATTTTACATCTGCACGCAAAAAATTTAGCTCTCGCGCACGGCGTTACATTCAGGTGGGCAATTTATTTCTGGAATTCATCGTTCGTTCCGCAAGAAGGGGCGTGGAAAGAAAAAAACAATATACAGTACTGTGATTTACACGCAGACTTGTTTTAGGGAGGAGGGGAGGTTCAAAAGCAAAAGTGAGAACCAAAATAAATAAAATGTCCTAGCCTTTCCGCCGAAAAACAAGACCTAAAAACGAAATTGACAATAATAATAATAAAAAAAAAATGGCAAAGGGACAGAATCAGTACAAAAAAAAAAAAAACCATGGAGTGGGGGTACTCCAGATTGGTAAGTCTCTTTCTTTTCCTTTATTTATTTACTCTCCAAATACCAGCAGATCTTGATTCCGATTACATCTGTGCAGGCGAATTAGAGGCGCGAGTATTGCGCAATAACCCTTGCGATCTTCTAAAAGATAATTAATTTTGGTATTCAATCTGGGATTTGTTTATGATATCTTAAAAGAGTTTCATTATCCTTGCTGAGTAAAATATTTTTCAGTTTCGTCGGCTATTTTTATATGTTTATATTTTTACAGTATATATATTTACGGTAAAAATTCGGCTACAGATCATACTTTTTTAAAATTTTTATCAGCAATGTTAAATTAAAATCTTCATAATATGTTTTGTAAATACAATGTTATGGAAGATACAGAAAAAATTCTTAAAAATTATATTTAATGCACATTTCAAAATGACAAAAACAAATTATTTGGCCGAAAAAATCTTTGAAAAAAAAGTCTACAATCTACCTCCCCCCATTTTCCCCGTCACACTCAACTATGCAGAATTTTCATGTATCCGGAAATCGGAGTTTCCCGAGCATGCCGGTTAGTTAAGCTTTTACTGTATTACAATAAGTAAGTATTATAGACAAAATTTTTTATTAACATTGTTTTCACAAGAAATTAATTCACTGGCCAATATTTATGATCTAATCTGCTCATAAAGATTCTTTCAGCAAGGTGTTGATTCGTGAGATGACCCTCTCATCGGAAACAACGTCATTCAATGCAGATACTAATCTTTCGGAGGCCACAGAACATCCAACTAAGATAAATATTTTTTGTCTACAAAAAACAGATGTCGTTTGCAGACAAATTTTTTTATTAGTACTGTTTTTGCAGGAAATCAATCCATTGGCCAATATTTATCTGTTCATAAAGATTCTTTCAGTAATCTGCCAACCAACAGAGGCCCCGAGGAAGCGGTTGTCGGTGATTGGCCCAAGATGATGAAATTCAAAGCTTTATAAATTGGAAAACCTTATCCTAGTTGAACCTAAAATCGAGCATATATTCCAACCTGTATTTTTTTTTTTAAACCTGGTCTTTAGATTTTAAAAAATAATCGATAAAAAAAAACCTGGTTTTCGGTTTAAACCGGTAGGTTTTTTCCCCATCCCTACTTTTAATCATAATAAAAATAATTACAAATTCTTCCGATTCAACAAGAAATCCAAGGAAATAATTGGACCTTGCTAAGAGCTATTTTACTTCTTTTTTTGCCTAACAGTAATGTAAGTAACTCAATAACTTTATATTTTGTTCTATTTTTTAGTTTATTCTATGCATAACAGATAAGCCAAACATATCATAACATACTGCTGGGAGCTGTCTGCCATCCCTCCTTCTCATAATAATAGTCTACGAAATCTTGCATTATTAAATACTACTAGCATGATTAAGTAATTTTATGGAGAAACATCAATTTCTGCTTATCAATCAAAAAATATTTTCTAACTATTGTTACCAAGTTGTTTACCTGATATGCTAATCTTGGCGACTCCACAACAAAAGAAATCTTCTAGAAAATTCATGAATGGTTGTGTCCTATCTCTACAAGGAGTGCGAAATATCAAGAACCTTCTAGAGGTTACCACGCAACGTCACTTCCTCTTGGAAAAGATATAAAAGAAAGCTCCCAAATCAAGAGTTGATCAGTTGGAGTTTGGTGAGCACTAAACTGGTGAAATGAAACATTCAGTGCTATTGAAAGTCCTGTGACTGATTTTTATTGGTGATCTGCTGCATGATTGAGTTATTAGCTTATAAAAGTGAAGCTTAATTTTGTTATCTGTTCCATGTTTTGCTTTTCTGGAATTTTTGGCAAATAAATAGTCATTTATTTTTTTTATCCTGCTTGCTGGACTGTATTCATGTATACCCGCCAGACGATTTTTTATAACACTATCATGACAAAATTTGCAAAGATGCAGTTTGCACTATGGTGTTATCTTTTCAAAGTGCTTTAAAAAATCCCTTTTCAGAAACAAATATTGTTTTGAAGCAATATTAAAAAAAAATAATCGAATAATAGGTTGTGTTTTGTTGTACTACCAATGTTTTTAAGAAAATTGAAAAAACAAAGCTATTTTTTTGCATGTGTACCTCAAAGAAACTGAAATCCAAATAGTTTAGGTTTTGACATGTTAAAAAAAGATCTGTTTAGTATTTTAGATGTTAAAATTATTAGTGTAGTGATTTAAAATTGAACTGAATAAAGCTTTCGAAAATTAAAAGCTGTAATTGAATCAGATATAACAATTTGAGTATATATTTTTTCAGAATACATGGTAGGAAAAATCTATCTACAGAAAGAAATGAAACTGCAAACTTTTTTATAAATTTAAAAAAAACTTTCCAAATATCTTAAAAATCATTTAAGACTTTTCAAGAAGTAGAACTTTCATTTGCCCTAGGCAGCTAAATGTCAAGCAAGAAATAAATAAAATTTAAAGAGGAGAGCCAAAAAAACAAAGAAATGGAATGCAGTTTTTCTAATTAAATGCATTTATATAAGTTTTGCTAATTTACCACAATTAAGATATCAAATTAGTAACAATGCAAAAATTTATCCATAGTAATGAAAATATTAATTATTACCTCGCTAATAAATTTTGATATTACATAGAAAGTAAAAAACTAATTTTCACTTATATGCATTTTTCTGTTTCATATTAACAAATATTTTATAATAAAAAGTAAAATTACTCATGATATTTAAGTTTTTTTAAAATCGCCAGCCATCTTTACTGAAGATTTATTATTATAATAAAAATTAAAAACTGAAATGTGACAATATTAATTCATGTATAAAGAACATACCAAGAATACTAAATATTGTCAATCAGCAGATCAATTCTTTTTTTCATAGTGTACGATTCCTCAGATTAACATTTTCTCCAAATACTATGCTTAGAAAAATCTGCTTGGTGTTCAAAATGTTTTTGCAAAATTGTTACATTACTCAACACCAATCATAAGTGCTTTGCTCCCGCAGTGATGTCGTCAACATTTTCGATGGTCGTGATTTACCAGCGATAAGGCGTTTGTCATATTAAGTTATAGAAAAAGAAACATCATATTATAGAATATTTGAATAACCTTTTTCACAACTTACCCTTTCTTAGAGGCAGGCAGCAAAGACTTTTCTGCATCCCATAGCCTGATCAAACGATCACCAGCGCAGGAAACAATAACAGAACTGTCTGCATTATAAGCGAGGTCGTAAATGGCCCTGCGATGAGCTGTACCTTTACTGTATAATTGTCGTGAAGATAAGTCCCAGACTTTAATACAGCCTTTTTCATCTATAGATAATACAAAAAAACACATTTATAAAATTGAGCTCTAACAATTATTGAGTCAGACTTTAATATATGTACCACTTATAGCAAAAAAATAATTTGGAAATAAGAAAATTGACAGAGATTTGAAACTAGTTACATTATTTTCAAATTATTACTAATGCTACCAGAATGAAGTTTTAAATTACATCTGAATTAGTCCATCCAAATATGAAAATAAAATATCTAAAATGAAAAAATATCGACAAGGACAGTTTTGAAGTCATTTCTACTAAAATCCAAATGAAAGAATTCATAAAAGGCTTCTACAATGTTCAAAATAATTAAAGGACCACACACACACATTTCACTTTTTTTTTTTGAATAAATACACATACTACAGTCATTTTCTTAGGGAAAAATTAGAATGGATGTATGTAATCCTAAAATAGAAAATTTCACTTAAAAATTAATTTTATTCAGTTTAACGGATAAAAGGCTGTCTCAAATACCTGTGAAGATTTTACAAGTTTCAATATTTCATTCAATATCAATAGTGGGAGGTCAGTCAATTTTGAGGCATTCTTTCTTATTTCTCTATAAAGACAATCTTTAGCTCTCAAACTGTCAGAAGAGCCTTCACCAGACAGTAACCCCCATCTCCATAGAGTTTACATACTCTAGTGGATTTAGGTTGAGTGAACATGATGGCCTCTCAAATGCTCAAGATCCAGATCCAAAAGCCCGTCTCCAAGTAAATGAGCCTTGTGACATCAAGTACTTCCATCCATTAATATGAAAGTATCAGTGATAGTTCCAGCAAACAACAAAATAAAAGATTCAAAATCTTCCCTGCACTTTCTACCTGGCAAATTGCCATTCTGAATAATACACATGTTTGTATGTCCACGTGCACTCCATTCCTGCCCAAACCATCAGCCCATAGCCTCGATTTTTTGCACAAAATAGGGATTATTTCTTATATCATGTTCTCTCCACATGAAGATACGACAATTAACTGGCTCCAAACAAAATCTTGACTCGTGTGTCTGATACCCCAGGTCAAACAAATGTCTTTGTGCATATAAATCACACTGATAAAGGTGATCTTGTACAGCCTGTGTCAACACACATCATCCTGTAGTGGCTTTTATTGATCTGCTATAGACAGATAAGGATATTTGGCTTATGACCATGACTTCCCACAAGTATCTCCAATAATTTGGAATCAGTAAATTACACTTTGAAACTCATCAAGGAAATTTTCCACTTAACTTTGTAATGCCCCCCCCCCCCCTTTCCAGTAGACTAAATGTTCAACAAACTACAGAGTTTAGTTTAGTTTTATTAATGTCCCGTTTTGAAGCAACACGAGGGCTATTTTGGGACGGACCTTGTAATTTTGAACCACAGTCAGATGACGAGGACGACACCTGTTCAAACTTCCACGCCACACCAATGGAAGAACATTTGGCCACTACGTATGATTTAGCATCCAACAGGCCCCATACACGAAGGATCTTCAGTGGAATCGGGTTTCGAACATGAAACCCTCCGGCCCCAAGGCCGAGACCTTACCACTAGGCCACCGCGGCCCTCAACAAACTACCGAATGGCAAATCATGACATTGCTCAAAATTATTCTGCAAAATCAAGGTTCGTAAAGAGAAACTGCTGCAAAAATTAAGCACGTTTTAAGCACCTTAACCAGAAAAACTAAGCACCTTTGTACATGCATACGTAGATCCATGTATTTTCTAAGCATATGATGTTTTCTGCTTTATAATAATGCATAGTTTTATTGGAAAATTTAAAAAATATATATTTTCAAAATGCGTATTTTTTAATTTTAATACTTATTTCTGAATTTGCACAAAATCTTCTATTGCAAAATAAAGGATGCCTTTTTGGTTTCACAAAAAAAAAATAAAAATAATACAAATTGTCTTTACCAAAAATTAAGTCAACTTTTATAAAATTAACAATAAAATCTAATTGAGATTTTACAGCATTTCTTAAAATTAATAAATCAGTTAATTTGGACTACCAGTTAATTTGCCCCTTTGGGATAACCATTCTAGTATTTCAATATACAGCTGTGCCCATTGCTAAAGAAAGAGGGAGAGGAAAAAAAGCATATCAATATCCAGTCAACGAAGGGTTTAAAAAAAACATTAAATCATATAGTTTTGAAAATTGGTACACTTGTTCGTGAAGGGCTCCTGATGAACATACTAAAAGTCCCGATCCTGAGCTTGCGCCGCCATCTTAAATTTCATCCTTTTTTTTTTTTTTTTTGTTTCCCTTGAATTTCTCGAAAACTATTCAGTTCTCAAATTACAATTGATTACAAATTAAAGAGAATGAAATTCCCTAAAAATAAATGCTTTTGTTTTTCTTCTAGCTTTAATAGTTTCTGAGATAATGGGTCTCAAAGTTTGCAGCCATCTTGGATTCCATGCAGCTTATTTTAGTTTTTTTAATATCTCGGAAACTATTCAATTTGTAAATTAAATGTAATCAACAAATTAAAGAGCGTAAATTCCCTACAAATACATGCATTTATGTTTCTTCTATCTTTAATAGTTTCGGAGGTAATGAGTCTCAAAGTTTGCTACCATCTTGGATTTTCCCTTTTAAGTTTTTCTTGAATACTTCGAAAACTACTTAATTTTAAAATCACACGTGATGCAAACAAATTAAAGAAAGTAAAATTCCCTACTAAAGCATGCTTTTATTTTTGTTCTAGATTTAATAGTTTCCGAGATAATGGGCTTCTAGGTTTGCTACAACCTTGAATTTCATACCCTCTTTTTAGTCTTTCTTAAACATTTCAGAAACCATTAAAGCTACAAGAAAAATAAAAGCAAGTATTTGTAGTGAATTTCACACTCTTTAATTTTTGAAATCAATTGTAGTTTGAAAACTGGATAGTTTTCAAGATATTCAAGAAAAACTACAAAAGGGGGTTGAAATCCAAGATGGCGGCATGAGCTCCCCCTCCCCTCAGGACCGGAGATTTTTAATCTGTTCATCAGAAGCCCCTTTCCGAACATATGTACCAATTTTCAAAATTATAAGATTTAATTCTTTTTCCACCCCCATTTTCGGCTTTTATTGACTGGACTATAAGTGCTATCTTAACATATGTTGACATCCCTGGATTTATCTCACCCTGGATTCCTTCCCTTTCGTCAGTTTTCTTCCTTGGTACATCCGGTAAACAAAGCTTTATGACTATGCTGTCGATTTATCATATTTAACGTCTGGGGAAATGAAAAAAGAAGAATGTTTCTTTTACATTTCTCGAGAAAATTAAGAACTTTTTAAGGACCCTTTTTTCAAAATTAAGCACTTTTCATGATGCTACACACCCTGAAAATGTATTCCAACAAACATAATGTTGCATAAAGAAAACAGCACAATCTGGTAATACCGGTCTACAGACAGTTTTCTTGAATTCTTAAAATCACAAATATGTGTATCATTAATATCTATCCAATATAAAATAATAAAAAATTATAAAGACTATCTTTCCACTGCCTTTGAAGCACTACATACGAATTTGGTAGAATTTAATTAGATTTTTCATGCCTGATGAGAATAATGGTCAAAAACAGGGTGATTCTTTAATTTTTTTTTTTTTTGAGTATTTTGTTCAAGATAGTATTCACGGCTTTGTTATTAAGTTTATTTTAATGAGCATTAAAATAAAATGATTGAAGAATCCAAATCAAGCAGAAAATAAAGTTAGGGAATTTTTTAGAGAAAGAGAAAAAACAGACACATTTTCTTATTCCCTCCCCCCATTCAATTCATTAATAATATCTGAATTATTCACTACCTAAGAAGCTTATTAGCTAACACTTAAATGCTTTACTATTATCCTAAAAATATCAAACATAAGCATGATATTAAATCCAAAATTCTTGTGTGTAAAAAGTAGTAAATAGAGCAGATAATGCAAAAGTTGCCAAATACATTTGCGCAAATGTCATAAGAAAGTTTGATGACTTAAGAGCTAACAAAAATAAATTACAGTATCTTAAGAAATGTAACATGTACATGAATATTTAATGTTTCACTGTTTAAAAATTTTATAGTAACATGTTCAAAGATTATATTTTCTTCAGTCTCTTTGCATTGTGTAAAAATCAATTTTCAGAAACAATCAAGTAAATGACAGCTCTCAAGTCAAGTGATCAAATCAAGTGAATGATTTGATAAGTTGCTACACACAATATGGTTACTGGATCATCCAACATTTATGAAAAAATTTTATCAGCCAATTTGAATTAAAAATTATGGGAAAACGAATGAAATGAATTTATAATATACAAAAATATACCTACCAGCATATGCTATATATTTCCCATCTGGAGAAATAGTAATACAGTTTATATAGGTTGAATCATTTTCAGGAATAGTCCACATTGAACAACCATCTTCAACCGTCCAAAGCTGGATTATTCTACGAGCAGAAAGAGTGGCCAAATATCTGCAGTTTGGGTCAAATTTAAGACGCTGCAATGAAAGCAGTTATCTTTTGTTTATTTGTTTTTTCTGAAACAATATAAATGAATGAAAACATCTAGCAACAAATCTAAAAAAAGAAGGAAGAGAATAATAAATTAATAGAGCTCCTCGCAAAGGATACACATTAATAAAATTTAAAGTAAAATAATTTTTTAAAATAGCATGTTTTTAAAAAACTATTAGTTAAAAAACAACAGCAAATTAATAATACATTACTAAATAAATAATTAATGATTACTAAATAACTAAAAAAATACACGTCACTGATTTTGATGCTAAATTTCAGCAACTATAACTCTCTGGGGGAAAAATCTCTAAAACTCTATGAAAGTTAATAATCTTGATTGAAACTTGCATAGTTTATTTTAATTTGCATACAGAAAATTCTTTTAAAAAAAGCAATATATTTCAACATTATTTATTCAGCAATTATTTTTATGTTGAGCATAACCATAATCTTATGATCATATTAAGCCTTCTAAATCCATATGACAGACATGAAAAAATCTGTATCTATATTTCTACACCAAGAGTGAAAATTTGTTAAATAACATAAGATGGGTTATTACACAATAATATTAAAACACGTAAAATAATTCAGAAATTTAAATCAAAACATAAATCTGTTGACATTTCAAGAATATGACTAAAAATGTACCAGAACATCTAATGTCTTTAAGAAAAATTTTATTAGTAGTGGCTCGCAGTGCAGCAAGATCTAATGTCATAATTAGAAGTTGTTAAATATTAACAGGTCATTTAAAAAACACTTTCCCAGTCGAGAACTAATGAGTATTTAATGTACAACTTATTTACAGGGATGCCACGCACAAAAAAGAGGAAATCACGCACGAATTAAAAAAAGCAAAAATGAGGAAATCGTGCGTGAATTTAAAAAAGTTAAAGTGTGGGAGTTGCAAGCGAGTAAAAGAATTTGTGAAGTAAATTTCCATTTTTCATAACATTTATGCATGAATTTCATAAATTAATATAATATATAATAAAATGAAAATTTTGTTATAATTGAAATCAATGTTATAAAATTACAAGCTTATTAAAAAATAAGCTGACTGCATAAAAATGAGGCTTACTCACACATACAACATACAAATATATTTTTTAAATTTGATTTTTAATTAATATTTTTACCCAATAAAGCTGTGCATGAATATTAGAAACAGAAATCCAATCCAAATCACATACTTTTACAATTAAAAGATGTCCAACACTAGGACAGAATTTAAAATGTTTAAGTTACTAAAAAGTTAAATTACTGCATTGTTCACACAAATTAAAAATTTTGAAAAATACTAACAATATTATTAATTTTATTACAATGCTGTATTTTTACACTCAAATGCAGAAAATCTATAAAAATAAAACATTTTCATTTTTTATTTTTAATATTTGCATGCAGAAACATCTCTTTGATATAGTTAGGATATAATTTTTTTTTTTTAATTTTAACATTTCTTTTAGAATTAAGTTCAGAATGAAACTTTTTGACAGCTTCACTTTTATCTTCAACTTTTCTTCTTTTGGATTCATTTACATTTTCGCCATCATTAAAATTTGGTTTGTGCAGTCTCTTTAAAGCATGTGTTAGTTTTTTCTTATGATTTATCTTTTGCCTTTTAGTTGCGTCTGCAGAGATCTTTTTTGCAGCTTTTTTTGTCAGAGCTTTTTCTTTATTGGCATTTAATTCTTTTATTCTCTCTTCTCTTAATGATTTATTTGTTTAAGTTTATCAAAGTAAACATTCCATGAATTTCTTAAATTTCTCGCCAGTTTCGGATCAAATTTTTCTTTGAGAAACTCATGTTTGGAAAACATACAAACTGCCGGATTTTTTTTTTTTTTTGAGCGCAGCTCATACGTAATGCACTGCATAGCATTAAATGTTGAAACATTTAATCTATTGCTTCCAGGTGTAATCACATTATTCATTATGCTAAAGCTACTTTCCACTTTAGGTTCATGGAAGCAGGTTAGCAAAGCAAATGCCATCCTTGAAAGTAGAGGATATTTTGAGGTATTCTCCACATCTCTCCACCATAAATCAACAGATTCTTCTACAATATCACTAAAATGATCATTTTGAAAATTATGTATTTCCAAATCATATGTGCTTCTTTTTCTGAATCTTGAACAACATTTGAAGCATAGAATGGCAGTTCTTTCATCAGTTCTAATGCAACAGAAGTCTTTCTATTGCATGGATCCAGTGAAGATACTGTCTTTAAAAAAGGATTGGCAAAAGGCATTTTTTGCACAAGCCACTTAGCACACCCAATGTATGCCTTAAATACACATATCTCAAAATTTATCACAATCAATTGAGATTTCGGAGCCAACTTTATAAGTTGCTTTGCAGTATCACCCACAAAGATTGAAGAAAAAGAAAGAAATATCCGCAGAAATCGAGGATTGATGGAATTTTTCAAACCGGATTTATATATAAAAAAAAAAGCGGAAATCCGCCGTTCGGCGGAAAAGTGGCATCCCTGTATTTAATACAATAATTCTTTTCAATATTCCAGCAAAATGAGAAATCATTTACTACATTAACACACTTTATTTACTTATTATTTTTTTTTTTTGTAAAAGAATGAAATTAGACAGGTGAGCAGCAATTTTCATGTTATCAGTTTCCTTCATGATCACATACTAATAGTAATTCCACAAGATATCAGTACCAACAGATAATAGATTGTTCATAAGAAAGTTCAATTATGGAATTGGAGAGTTTGGTGCAAATATAAGGAAAATATTAAGAAGAAACACTTCAATATTTAGAACAGCAAGTTCCAATAAATAAAGGTATTTTTGTTATACAGTAAATTATCGAATATCCGGCATTTCAAGTATCCGGAAAGCTCAACTAACCGGGAAAAATTAATTTTTCTAAAAATTTTACATCTGTGCGCCAAAATTTAGCAAGCATGCGCCCACGCCGTTCCATTCACACGGACAATTTATTTCTGGAATGCAACATCCGCTCCGCACGGAGGGGTGTAGAAGGGCAAAAAAAAGCAATAAACAGTACAGTGATGTATACAGATTTGTTTTATGGGGTGGGTTCAAAAGCAAAAGTGAGGAGAAAAAAAAAAGGCCACAATCTACCCCCCCCCCCATTTTTCCTGTCACACTCAACTATCCAAACTTTTCAGGTATCTGGAAATCATTGTTTCCCGAGTTTGCTGGTTAGTTAAGCTTTTAACTGTATATTAAATCTTGTACCAAGCAAGATTATTTTTTTACATAAAACAAATTTACAGCGAGGCCAATACTGAATATTTTAATATTCTAATGCAAAAAAAAGATAGAAAAAGTTGTTTAGAAGTTGAAGCAATAAAGAAAACTAACTGTACCTGAATGATACTATGAAGGCAGTTAAGCAGTAAGACCCCATTTCTAGTGGGACATCACTGGTCACAACAATGTCCCCAACAAAACCTTGTCATCAACAGAAAATCTGACGTTGAGAAATTTACACGAGCAGACCTTTGAAGCAATAACAGTGAGAAAGCAGACTGAACAACAACCTGCTACCTCCCCCTCAACATTTCTCTGTGTGTGTGTTCCATGGCATAAGAGTGTCAACTAGTAATGAGATTTTGTTAGGGTCACATGAATTGTGACCAGCGATTATCCTGGTACAAATGGGATATTAATGAAAATCTATATTGATGAAATATTATCATAAAACGTGCTATAAAAAAGAACTATTGTACAAGCCATTAAATTGCTTTCCACTCCTTTACCCTCTCAAACAAACAAACAAAAAGAATATACATACTTCAACCTCGTAAGAATGATGAAAATTTATCAAGGGAGTTCTTCTTTTAAAGTTCCATAAGCGTGCAGTACAATCAATTGAAGCAGTTGCAAAGTAAACACCATTGTTACTATGAAAATAAAAAAATATATTAACACAAATGTTACAGAACAATTGAAAAAACACTTAAGAATATTATTAAAACAGCATTCCAGGGTTAATACACATTTCCTTAAAAGAAAATCAAGGACTTTTTAAGGACTAAAAAAACCAAAAAATAAGGACCTCTAAATTCAACTTAACGAATTGTCGCACGCATTTTTAAATAAAATCTCATTTTTGCAAATTCAACCTATTAGATGATAAATTATAATATAAAACATAGACGATACATTACAAATTTAACACAACAAAACTCCTAAAAATACGAGTTAATAAATTGATGAAAACCCCCCCCATGAAACTGGTAATCAAATTAATTCATTCAATTTTACATCCAAGGTATTTATTTTAATTTTTTTTTTCAGAAATTGTTTTTCTTAGTTCATGGGATTGAATAAATAAATTTATGTCCTTTGACTTTTCAGCCTCATTAGCTAAATCATTTGCTTTCTAATTTGTTTGGTGCAAGTCCTTTTGGAGGAACATTTTCTTTCGTTTTAAAAAATCTATTTCCTCCTCTAGAACTTTTCGTTTCAGTCTTTTCTTTGGATCTTTCAGTTTCTAAATACTGCATCAGGGTGCGTAGTGATAAATTGCTGCAAAAATTAAGCACTTTTAAGTACTTTTTAAGCACCTTAGCCAAAAAAATTAAGCACCTTTGTACAAGCTTGCATGCGTACACCCACGTATTTTCTCAGCATAGGATGATTTCTGTTTTATAATAATCCATAAATTTTATTGAAAAATTTAAAATATATATATTTTTTTAAATTTTAAATATGCATTTTTTCAATTTTAATATTTATTTATGTATTCGCACAACGTCTTCTATTGTAAAATAAAGGATATCTTTTTGATTTGACAAAAAAATCAAATTCTCATTACCAAAAATTAAGTCAACCTTTATTAGATTAACAATAAAAATCTGTGACCTTTTTCAACATTTATTAAAATTAACAAGTTGCCAGTTAATTTGCCCCTTTGGGATAATCATTCCAGTATTTCAATACATGGCAGTACCCATTGTTAAAGAAAGAGGGAGCGGAAAAAAGGTCATTAATAGCCCAGTTGATGAAGGGTTTAAAAAAACATTGAATCATATATTTTCGAAAATTGGTACACATGTTCGTGAGGGGCTCCTGATGAACATACTAAAAGTCTCTGGTCCTGAGACGTCATCTTGGATTTCAACCCCTTTTTTAATTTTAGTTTTTCTTGAATATATCGAAAACTATTCAGTTTTCAAATTACAATTGATTTAACAAATTAAAGAGCGTAAAATTCCGTACAAATAGATGCATTTATTTTTCTTCTAGTTTTAATAGTTTCCGAGATAATGGGCTTCAAATCTTGCTACCATCTTGGATTCCATCCCCCTTTTTATAGTTTCTCTTAAATATCTCAGAAAATTTTAAAACTAGAAGAAAAATAAACGCATATATTTGTAGGTAATTTTACGATAATTAATTTGTTATATTACATGTAATTGAAAATTAAATAGTTTTCGAAATATTCAAGAAAAATTTAAAAAGAGGGATGAAATCCAAGATGGCTGCAAATTTTGAGACCCATTATCTAGGAAATTAATAAAGCTAGAAGAAAATTAAAAGCATGTATTTGTAAGGAATTTTACACTCTTTTAATTTGTTAAATCAATTGTAATTTGAAAACAGAATAGTTTTCGAGATATTCAAGAAAAACTAAAAAAGGGGGATGAAACCCAAGATGGCAGCGAGAACCCCCCTCTCAGGACCAGGTGCTTATAGTATGTTCATCGGGAGCCTCTCGCGAACATGTGCACCAATTTTCAAAACTATATTATTTAATTTTTTTTCACCCCCATTTTGTGCCTCCGTTGACTGGACTATAAGCGTTATCTTAACATGTGTTGACACCTCTAGATCTATCTCACCCTGAAATCCTTCCCTTTCGTTGGTTTTCTTTTTGGATACATCCAGTAAACAAAGCTTTATGACTATGCTCTTGATTTATCGTATTCAACGTATGGGGAAACAACAACAAAAAAAAAAAAAAAAAAAAAAAAAAAAAAAAAAGTTTTCTTTGCACTTCTCGAGAAAATTAAGCACTTTTTAAGGACCTTTTTTTTCAAAATTAAGCACTTTTAAGGTGCTTAAAAATGGTTTTCAAATTTAAGCACTTTTCATGACGCTACGCACCCTGTGCAGGTATTTTGCGCCGAAGTGGCAGCCGTCCTCATTTCTTTAGTAATTTTTAAGTCATAAATAGCTCCAGACAGCTTAATAAATTCATGATTTACATGCTGGAAAATATATGAAGCATCTTTTAAATTTTCTATTTCCAGGGCCTTCTTCACCGAAAAACCTCATCGTCCATGTGACAGTATTAATACCATTTTGATAATCTTCCAAACTTTTTCATACAGGGATGCCACTCACAAAAAAGCAAAAAAGAGGAAATCGCGTTCGAATTAAAAAAAAGCAAAAATGAGGAAATCGTGCGTGAATTTAAAAAACTTAAAGTGTGGGAATCGCACGCGAGTAAAAGAATTTGTGAAGTAAAATTTCCATTTTTCATAACATTTATGCGTGAATTTCATGAATTAATATATTAATATAATATATAATAAAATGAAAATTTGGTTATAATTGAAATCAATATTATAAAATGAAAATCTTTTTAAAAAATAAGCTGACTGCATAAAAATGAGGCTTACTCGCACATACAACATACAAATATATATATATAATTTAAATTTGATTTTTAATTAATATTTTTACCCAATAAAGCTGTGCATGAATATTAGAAACAGAAATCCAATCCAAATCACATACTTTTACAATTAAAAGATGTCCAACACTAGGACAGAATTTAAAATGTTTAAGTTACTAAAAAGTTAAATTACTGCATTCTTCACACAAATTAAAAATTTTGAAAAATACTAACAATATTATTAATTTTATTACAATGCTGTATTTTTACACTCAAATGCAGAAAATCTATAAAAATAAAACATTCATTTTTTATTTTTAATATTTGCACACAGAAACATCTCTTTGATAGTTAGGATATTATTTTTTTAAATTTTAATATTTCTTTTAGAATTAAATTCAGAATGAAAGTTTTTGACAGCTTCACTTTTACTTTTATCCTCAACTTTTTCTAGATTCTTTTACATTTTCGCCATCATAAAAATTTGGTTCATGCAGTCTCTTTAAACACATGTGCTAGTTTTTTCTTATGATTTATCCTTTGCCTTTTAGTTGCATCTGCAGACATCTTTTTTTGTCAGAGCTTTTTCTTTACTGGCATTTAATTCTTTTATTCTCTCTTCTCTTAATGATTTATTTTGTTTAAGTTTATCAAAGTAAACATTCCGTGAATTTCTTGCATTTCTCACCAGTTTCGGATCAACTTTTTCTTTGAGAAAGTCATGTTTGGAAAACATACAAACTGCCGATTTTTTTTTTTGTGTGTGTGAGCGCAGCTCATACTTAATGCACTGCATAGCATTAAATGTTGAAACATTTAATCTAGTGGCAGTTCTCTCATCAATTCTAATGCAACAGAAGTCTTTCTATTGCATGGATCCAGTGAAGATACTGCCTTTAAAAAAGGGTTGGCAAAAGGCATTTTTTCCACAAGCCACTTAGCACACCCAATGCATGCCTTAAATACACATATCTTTAAATTTTTTTAACACAATCAATTGAGATTTCGGAGCCAACTTTATAAGTTATTTTGCAGTATCACCCACAAAGATTGAAGAAAAAGAAAGAAGAAATATCCGCGGAAATTGAGGGTTGATTTTTTAAAAAAAAAAGCGGAATTTTTCAAACCGCGATTTCCGCGGAAATCGCGGATTTATAAAAAAACAAAAAAGCGGAAATCCGCCTTTCGGCGGTAAAGTGGCATCCCTGTTCATAATGATTATTGCTAAAATAAGTTTGTAAAAAATTATCAAGGGAATCACTCTTTGGATTGAAAGAAGTAAATTCAAATGAATTTGGCTTTACAATATTTAACAGAAAATCTGCATAGAGTAACAAAATTTCGTCGCAATCTTTTCCCAAAATACGTTTCTTTTGCGACAATACAATAAATACCATTTTCATTTTTTCCTGTGCTTTTTAGGGATATCCAGCCATTACTCGTGGATCAATGCAAATCACAGGTCTTACTAGCGAGTAATTCACAGGACATTTCGGCATGAAATGTTTTATCATTGTTATGATGTTTTTCCGACTATCCTGTCTGAGTGTGAAAACATCCTTGCCTGCTAATTCCTTATTTTTTATCTTTTCTTTTATTAGTTGCTCTGCAGCAAATCCTAAATACACTTAACTTTTATCATTATACAAGTTTGGGTCACTGAAGTTGAATTTGCATAAAGTCTCCGGTTTCTCAATTCTTTCATTCTCTGGTTTCAAAATTTTGAATGCAATCATTAACAAGTTTTAAAAACATCACTGGCAAAAAATGGAAGTAAAGGTTTATCACTTTGATACTGTTCTAAAAATGGTTACAGCACTTTTGACAATCATTCCCATGGACCAATAAAGGCCATCTGTAACTCCTCCCTTATTTCCCAAAGTGTATGCAATGGATATGGATTCGTAGAACGCGAGCAGTGTCGTCCCCCCACCCCCACCGCATCTGCGAGAGCCACGTCGACCGAGATTAGAGCCGCCTAGAAGGAGGTATTAGAAAAACGATAATCGGTGAAATTTTAAATTTTTTAATAATGGTAGAGTAAAAAGTAAGGACTTTCTAAAAATGGGGCATAAAAATAAGGATTTGTAAGGGCTTTCAAGGACGCGTACGAACCCTGCATTCATATTTTGTTATACAAACAAAATGCTTCTATTATTTAAGAAATTTTTTTATTACAATTATTAACTTCAATGTTGCGAACAACAGGGGGCGGCGCTAGCGGGGGGTCAATTGCCGCCCCCCCCGTCGCCGAGAAATGAAGACTTTGGTCGGTAAAAATCTTTTCTGTTTCGGGAGATGTGGAGAGATGGGTATCAAAGAATCTAATATTTTAAATCCCATCTTAAAAGTTATCATGTAGTAAACTGTCGAGATAAGCTATTTGTGTCCAAATTTGACGTCTGATTAACGTTTAAATCAACAGAATGACCGGCATCTGTTTCACTTGTCGTCCATTTGGCCTGTAGCGCGCACCGCATTGACAGAATAACCGACACAGTGACAAGTGAATCAAATGTCGCATTTTGTCCACTGTTTTCGGCGCTCGGCTAAGAGATCAAAAGACAGGTGAAAATTTGCATCTTTTGTTATTTCCATTGACTGCTTTGATCACTTGTCGGTAAATTTATTAGGGAAAACTAAAGTATCTATATTAAACAAGAGTGTGGCGATACACAGCGGTCACTCCTCTCAACGACCATTTTTGTTCGGCACGGAATTTTTCGGCCCACAGACATAATGTTAAAATAACCTATATTAATGGCCACCAAAACCATCTCATCTGTCGGGTTGGTCGCCCGTTCAACTTCAAATGCATTCCTTTCGTCTCCCTGACCACAGACCTTTTATTAAGAGAAAATGCAGGGAAGAAAGAACAAAAAATTCATACACTCAAAATCAACACCGGAAATCAGATCGAAATTAATTATTCCTTTCCCATTGTAAAGAGACAAGTGATTTTTCGGTCTCAATCAGGGTTAACATTCGAGAGTTCATTTTTACCTTTCTAGTGCTGATTCTCTGACAAAAAATCTGCTACGGGTTGCGAATATCATCGAATGCAACTTTCAGCTGAACGACTTTAGAAAAAATAGATGATATTATTCCCTTTCATCAACAAATACCGACGAAACAATTAGGGATATATTTTTCCAATTAAAAAAAAAGAAAAAGTGACTTCCGAAAGAGCTTAAAGATCCAAGCAGACACAAAGTCTTTTTTTCAGAAGAATCTATACTTATAAAAGGAAATGTTTGCGTGCATGCGCGCGATGTCCAGACGAATCTATCGCACTCACAGTCATGAAATTTGGCACACATGTAATCGTAAAGGTGACTAATGCACTTCGAAGCCGGAATTTGAAAATTCATTCTAGAAAATTTTTTATTTAATGTTTTGGGTCACTTTTGGCACGTTTACAGCTGTAGTATCTTTTCTAATGATCGCTGAAAAACAATCAATGCACCATCGGATAGAGCAAACAATTTTCGTTCTAATGAAGTTTGTTTTGAGCTTCAAATGTAGTTTACTGAATTTTGAGAATTTTTTTAAAAATAGTCAGTTTTGCGATCGAAATTTAATTTTTGTTTTTAAATTTGCTGCATCCGACGTTCTAATAACACTATTATTTTCAATTTTTTTCAGCTTATAACTGGAACGGTTCTGTCGTATTTAAAACAAGAACGGTTAAAATATCTTTTCCCGTTTTTTTTTTAATTAATTTTTTCCTGGTCAGTTGAAACATATTTTTATCTACCGAGTTCCCTTCCGCGACGCTTTTCCGGGACGTTGTAGGCAATTTCAATGGCTGACGGTGCAGAGCGCAGGCGACGTCATAACCTTCAACTGAATGACTTCGATTATTATTTTCGGCAGTGTCTTAACGTGTTTATGTCTCGCATATTTTACTTGCTGTATAATAAGCATTTTAACGTTGCAATTTTTTAATATTGTTTCGGATTAACGTACTCTGTATTTTCTACAGTTGAAATGTCATTATCGCGAAGAAAAATAAGCGGGAAAATCAATAATGTGTATCTTTTGTTTTGTTTTCAGAACTTTTTCATGCCATTGTGGGGTTTTTTTGTTTTCATTTTGTTGAAGTCCTGATTCCACGAGCACGTACTGCTAGTATATACATAAAGAAGGAGAGAAACTCGCTGAGCTCAGCGCTTCGCGTCTCGCAACCACTACCTTTTTTCAGTTTTAAATACTGCATACAGATTAGTGGAACAGGATACGGGACAACGAAAAATCCACATTTGAGTTTTAATATTTTGCACAAATTTGACTAAAAGTTTTCGGAACCGTAAATGCAATATGATATCGCTCTGAATAATGTTTCCATCCCCTAGAGTCGATATTTTGTTCTTTTTTGAAGAACCGTTTTCATTAAAGTTGTTCAAAAATACTGTTTTAAACTTGCACAATAAACATGAGACATTCTGAGTGGTTATCTATACTTGCAAAGTGATCAGATGAATTGGCGAAATCGGTCCAGTTATTGAGGCTGGGGACTCAGTCAAAGTTTTTCCCCATAGAGAATGTACCGTGAAGTAGTGTTTTTCCGATTTCTCTAAAAAATGAGGGTTGGTGGGGGGATAAGCGATCTTTGATGACTGACCTAGGAGTCATAAGTTTTCATATGAAAAAGAAATGTCAAAATAGGTCCAGTGGTTGGATTGGTCCTTTGATATAGAAAATTATTTTAAATATATAGACTACCCGCCTTTGGCGACCAGCTGTTCGCCTCTAATTTTAATATCCTGTACCTATGCTTGAAACTTGGAGAAATAAGTTGGCGGTTGTAGAGGCTGAGGTACACTAGGAAAGCTTTAGTTTGCGATGTATTTAGAATATGCAGGGCAGTGGGTGATAGGGGACCAGTGATGATATATCTAAACGTCAAAAACTTTCATATGCAGTAAAAGTTGTCGAAATCGGTCCAGTGGTTCAGGCTGGGGAACTATCACAAGGTTTTTACTAAAAGAGAATGTGCAGTAGAGAAGAATTTTTTCGGTTTCTCTCGAAAATGGAAGGTGGTAGATGCAGGCGACCATTGATGACATATCATAAGCTTCCATATGAAATAAAAATTATCGATATCAGTCCAGTGTTTGGAGCTGGGGAACTGGTCCTCTGATTTTGCCAATAATTTTATATATGTAGTTATGCATTTATAGGTTTAAAAAAAAGTTAATAATTATTTTCACTTGTTTCGGCTATTATTTTATTTAGTTATGAGATTTAGATAACAATCTGTATTTTTTTCCCCAATATCAGTGCGGTACACTTCATTTGCTACGAGATTTATGTTTTTAATTCTTCATTTTCTATTATTGCTTGTCGTTCCGTCAGACAATTTTTACTGCACCGACATTATACAAATAGCTAATTACCTTTAATTAAATATTGTGTTATTGTATTAGAGAAATTTCGCTTGCCCCCCCCCCCCGTCGGAAAATTTCTGGTGAACAAGTGAATAATTGGTATTTCAGAATCTCACTATTTTACTTATATTAATTATGTGTTAGAAAAGCTTTCAACAATGTAGAAAAAAATAGAACCAGAAAACTTTGGGAGCAATATCAAACAAAATAAAGTAATTACAACAGAAACATCATCATGCTGATGAAATGCTTCCAAAGAATACAGGGTAAATTAAATACTTTTATTTCATTATATGCAAGGCTAATAAAACTCGCACAAGAGTCGATCGTAATTTTAAGAGCTGAAACATTTGCTCAATGAAAATTTTTTCAATGCTCCAATATTGATTTTCGTGATATTGATATGCCTAACAATTAATTTATTTGATAAAAAAATTCAGTATATATATGTAATAAATTAAATTTTTCTGCTTTTTTAAAAAAAATGTTTTCCCCTCTGTACGTAAATTCTAAACCAAAAAACACTTTAATTTCTGAGGGTTTTCGGTTTTTCTCGAGCCTTTCAACTGTAACTATCTGGGATTGATTCACTGTATTTCATTCACACTGCAAGCCACTTTCCAGGGAATCCTCTTTGGAGCTAAAGAAAGACTGATGCATTGCCAAAACTCTTTCTGTCTTAATGCTTCACTGGCGATATATGTGCCACATCTTCTTCGATCATGGATTGGTTCCCATAGAAAACTATTTACAGGGATGAGATTGGAAAAAACCCAAAAAAGCTGAAAATAGAAATCTGAAAATTTTACGCGTGAAATACGTTTTAAGTAACTTATAATATTAATATATATATATATATGTTTGTGAGTGGGTAATTGTTTAATTACATGCAGGGATAAAATCAGCAAATCAAAAAATAAAAGGACACTAAAAGAATTACATATAACAAGAGTCCAAATTAGAAAAGAAATACTAATCATACTTACAACTGTGTAATTATCCTTAATTTGTAGAAACTACAAGTAAACAAAAAATGAAAAAAACTTTATCAAAATAAGATTTTGGATGTAAATGATGTTTTTTTTTTTAAATTTATGACAATAACAATAGATTACATTCTATTGGTTCAACAATTTTTTCACTTTG